>PVJI01005025.1:0-101290 GCA_004026765.1 Micronycteris hirsuta
TGCACCTTCAGGTATGTGTGTTGGGCAGAAACCACACTTGCTCTGGGCTGCTCCCAGCAAGTAACCAGCGTAGCAGGTGTACTAGAGCTGTGCTGAGCTTGCTTGATGGGGCACTTCTCATCGGTCCAGCCAGACTTTCTTCACTACAGTTGGAGGTTCTTTTTACCCAACTCATCTTCCGCAGGTTTCAGAACTGCTCGAGGTCTGAGCAGTCTTCACCTACTCCTGCTTCTTCTTCCCATATCCTTCACAGGCATCTTCCCCAAGAAATTTGGAGCACACCTGATCTGCTTCGCACAGGATCCAAAAGGACAATAATATATAATAAAATTGCATAAAACTGCCAGTTAAAATGTTTTCATATTTTAAAATGAAAAGTTTGAATTTGCTTCCACGAATATAACATTTTAAAATGATTTTTTAAATTTATTTTCGTAGAGGGAAAGGGAGGGAGAAAGAGAGGGAGAGAATCACCAATCAGCTGCCTCTCGCACATGCCCCAACTGGGGACCAGGCCTGCAACCCAGGAGTGTGCGCTAACTGGGAATCGAGCTGGTGACCTTTTGCTTTGTAGGATGATGCCCAACCAACTGAGTCACACTGGTCAGAGCAGGAATATAACTTTTGTATCTTAAGTTTTATGTTTGAAGTGGCTTTGTGCAGTTCCTGGTCAAAATTTTGGAAAGATATCTCCATATTAACGTCACCATCAATTAGAAACTTGGCTTATTTATTAAATGGTAGCAAATGGCAGAAGTAAGTCATCGCTCTTTGTTTAATTGATGGAAACTTCTTTCTTACTGTTATCCAAATTTCAGATAATTTCAGTCTCTTTAAATTGTATACTTCAGGTACTATTATTATGTTACTTTTCTTTCATTGCCAAATGTGATGTTGAAGTTTTCTAAATAGCCAATTTCAAATTCCATGAATTTTTTAATATTAAAAATTTCAAAATAATCATAAAGCTTTTACACACAGAGATATAGCCCCATTAGTCTTAATAATTCTTTAGTATTCTAATTATTGCATGATTAAGTATCACTAGTGAATCCCATTTTACCCTATGCTTTTGAAACTAACTGCCCTTTTGCTTTGAACTTGTTTAGGTATAGGTTAATACATAGTTTGAAAACTCTTGTACCCATTTCTCTTTCTTTCTGCCTAGATGTCTATTCTTTAAGAGCTGGTGCAAACCCAGACTTTACTCTGATGCTTTCCTTTGTGTGACCCAACCTGTGTTGGAATGACTTATTTGAGAAATATTTACTGAATGCATATTCTTTGCTAGGTTCTGCATATACAGTAGTGAACCAAAATAAGATCTCTGTTTTCTTTTGCACCATGTTGTGAAAATAAAAGATTGATAACTTAGTGGAACTTATTTTTTTTCCTCTTTCTACAACACTGTTTAGCATTTGATTTTGTCTGAACATAATTTGTGTGTATACATCTATATAAGCACTTAGGTATTTTGCCAAAAGAATGAAAAACCCTTTATATCTATGTCGTAAAGATCTTTTGTTGTGCCTCAGAGCATCTCTGCATAGCATGTAACTTGTTTTTAACAGATGCTTGTGGGTTAAGGATCTGCGGAGTCTTACTTATTACAGCAGACATGTCCAGGAGTGGAAGAGTCACTGGGCGGATCCCAAATCTCTGATAGAAAACAATGTGTCTGTTATCCCTGAACGTATTCTGATCAGAAGCTCTGGGAAGGAGATGGAATAGTCTTCTCATTAGTCTGACTGCTTGAGGTTAGGGCTTTGGTTCTCATCCATGTATTGGATTCACTCCTGGAACTTTCAGAAATACTGATGCCTGAGTCCCATCCCCAGAGTTTCTGTTTTAATTGTTACGGGCCGTGACCAGGACCAAGTGATTACAATGTGCAGCCAAGATTCAGAACCACTGCTTTAGGAGATAAGGACTATCAGCAGTCTCAAGTTAAAGAAATAAGCAGCTTTTTTTGTGTAACTATGTATAATATGTATGCTAGAGAGCCTGGGAACAGTGACATTCCAGTAGAAATGAAGGCCATGACTCTTTGAGGGAACTCCAACTGGTCAAGTCTGGGAAAATTAGAGAATCAAAGTAAATAATTATAATAATGGATTATAATCCACTGAATAAAATAGGAATCCATTACTCTATAGTCACATAAGCAAATAAATGAATAAATTGAAAGTTTGACAAGGAAAGGATTATTCTAACAGTCTCAAACTGGAACCCCACAAAGTGCTTACAAAGGGGAAAGGAAGGACGAAATAGTGGAGATAATCTAGTAAACACCATGCTAATCAAGTAATCAAATGAACATTATCAGTAATGGAACAAATCAAAGTTATATGCCACCTGGTAGCATATAATGAGAAAACATCAATTCTGTGATGTTCCTCTCAAAGATTTATAACCCGGGTATAATTATGAGGACGCATGAAACAAACCCATATTAGGGGGGTGGCCATTTTACAATTAACTGGTCTGTAATATTTTAGTCAAGGTCATAGAAATTGAGAAGAGACTTGAGGAAATATTCCATATTGAAAAAGACTAAAAGAGATAAGACAGCTAAATGAAATGCGTATTTCTGAATTGGATCATTTTGCCATAAAGGACATCATTAATGTAGCTGGCAGAACTTTGAACCCGTGTCTTAGATGTAGAGATGGATCAGCGTTCATTTTCTGATTTTGATGATTATTTTGTGCTTATTAGGAGAATATTCTTGTTTGTAGGAAATACAAAGCATACAGTTATTTGGCAAATTATTCTCCAGTGGTTCAGGAAAAAAATTTTCATTATACTATTCTTACAAATTCTCTGTAAGTTTGAGATTGTTGTAAAAATAGAAAATACACACACACACGCAAATCGGGTGTAACTGCGACTGTGACTTACTGTGGAATGACACAGCTGTGAGTGGAACCTCTCCTGGCATCTTGATCTGCTCATGGGAAAGCTGTGAGAAATAGAAGCGTAATCTGTCTGGGAATATCTTTAATGGAATCCATCTTCCAGATTATCAAAGCTCTTTAAGTGCTGAAATGCTTTTTAACTGTTTTTGATATATCATCTACTTTTCTGCCTTTTAAAGCAGAATACATTGAACTTGGTCTTGTCTCTTTTGAATGACTAATGGCCCTAATTATATGAATATTTATTATTGTGTTCTGAAATGTTATCTAGGTCTAGATCCACTTCTGGCCTTTGGGGTTTTATTTTGTTCTGGTTTTAGTTCTTCTGATGTCATAGTGCATGTACTTAATAGTTTGCCAGTTTTTTTCTAGTGTGTTACTTCTAATCTGCTGTAGTCTCAAGAACAAGTCTATGCTTTTCTTCTTTTTTAATGTTAATAGACATATGAGGATTAAGTGTAGAGATTTTATCATAATGAGTTGTATTTACAGAACCCTTTAAAGCTTAATTCAGGATTATGGCTAGGTTTCAAAGAGTTCTGAAAAATGAAGAGTTACTATAAATAGAAGGTGATTTTTTTTTGTCATTTTACTAACCATTCTTAGAATGTCAGATGAAATAAAATACTTTTAAAGGAATACCACTCTAATTTTTTTTTTTTTTTTAATTTCAGAGCTCCAGAGATTATACTGGGATTGCCATTTTGCGAAGCCATAGACATGTGGTCCTTGGGATGCGTGATTGCAGAATTATTCCTTGGATGGCCACTCTACCCAGGAGCCTTGGAGTATGACCAGGTAACAGAACCGTTGTGATAATCTGGTAGAATTGGTAGATTGTAAAGAGAAAGAATAGACTAATAGGAATGTTTTTCTTTAGGTACACAATACATCTGAAAAACCTTTTAAAAAGAAAATGGCAAGACCTGAGATCTTGTGCATTTTAAATTCAAGATCTCAAAACTGTATTTGATTTTTACAAACTCTTTTATAACACTAAGTAAATTTAATAAATAAAGGTACAATTCACAGCCCCAAAACCAGTTTTGTAAAAGTCTTGGGAGAATTTTTTACATTATTTTTAGACTACAGACATGTAAACGGCTGGACTGTGTCCATTTAAATAATAGTGCTGTGCTTGGGTGACAAGCTTTGATGATGGATGAAATGTCAGCTTCTTCCAAGGAATAAAAGGTATCATATAACTACTATTCTTAAACCAACAACCATTTTTAGTCTTAAGTACCTCAGTCACCTGATCTCTCTTTAGTATTTTTAGCTGTTTTTGAATGATGCTAAAAGTCTAGTTTAACATTATTTAAGTGGTTCTCAGTAGCATCCAGCAAATTACCTCTTTAGACATTTGTCATGATAATTTTCAGGTATGTTCATTAGCCTCTCTCTAAGCTAGTAGACAATGTAGTTTGCTATTTTCTTGATTTTAAATATGAAGATTCTCTTTTGGAGTAATTGTAACCTTATTTATTATTAAGAGTTTTCATAACATCTTCCTTAGTAGAGAGATATATACTCAGCTCATTTTAGTGGAAAATGTTAGTAAAAATTAACAAAGTAGTTATATTTTATCTTTGTGTAATTGGCTTATAGTGGGTAAATATGATTTTTATTCAAAAAATACACTATATAACTTTTAGGCATAAAAAATAGAATATAGAACATTTTAAAGCATATATGACATAATTGTAACAATAAAATGTACGTTATTTCTGATTTTCAGGGCATAGTATTCTATGTTAAAAGGGATATGAGCCTTGGTTGGTGTGGCTCAGTGGATTGAGTGCTGGCCTGTGAGCCGAAAAGTTGCTAGGTGGATTCCCAGTCAGGGCACATGCCTGGGTTGTGGGCCAGGTCCCCAACAGAGCGCATGTGAGAGGCAACCAATTGTTTCTCTTGCACATGGATGTTTCTCTCCCTCTCTTTCTTCCTCCCCTTCCCTCTTTCTAAAAATAAATACAGAAAATCTTTAAAAAAAATTTTTTTAAAAGGGAAAGAAAGGGGGAAATATAAGAGGTAGCTAATTTGGTGACATAAATGTTGCTGAGATGATGCTAAGTCATTTACTATTAATTCTTAAATTAGATATAATTAACATTAATCTCCATCTTCTATTTTTATAAAGGAGAGAACTGAGGGCTAGGAAAGTGAAATGGCTCGTCAAAAGTTACGGTGGTAATTTAAGACAGAGACCCGCTAAAAGTTCAGTTTTTCTAAATTCTGTAATGGAATTTAAACTGTTAATCTGAGCCAGATCAACAGTATTTTCAAAATGTATATTGCTTTAATTATAAAGGGATACAGGAATTGAAAAAATTTGTGAACATATAGCATTGATAGTTGCATAGTTATCAATTCAGTATTTTAAAAGTTATTTCCTAAAATAAATGAATGCAAATGAATAGGAGTGATGGTGTGAATATCCTTGTTTTGGTTCCAGTTTTAGACTTTGTTACTCCTTTTCAAATATGATGTTTACTACGTAAGCTTTGATAAGTATCTATTTTCAGGATAAGGGAGCAGCACCTTTCTGTTTTTCAAAGTTTAAAAAAAAATCCTGAATTGGTTTTGCACTCTCAAATCCTTTTTTGCATCTATTAAAATGTTCACTTATTTTGGTTGTTTTTAACTGTATTTATTAATGTGGTTAGATTTCATACACTTTCCCTCTAATTAGGATGTGAAGGGGCCGTCCATAGGGTTTGCCTCTTTCTGTTATCTGTTCCTACTCAAGTCATCAGCTGCCCTCGTACACTTGAATAGCCAGTTGGGGTATGGTCACTATTTTATTTTGTTTTGTTTTGTTTTATTTCATTTCATTTCATTTATTTTACTTTATTTTATTTTATATTATTAACTTATGCTTTAAAAAATAAATTAAATTTTTGGGTGGCATTGGTTCATAGGGCCAGGCAGGTTTCAGGCGTACACTTACATGGTCTTTGCCAGCAGTGGCGGTGCAGTGGGCAATATTAATGTCACTAATTGACCCTGAGCTCTGTTATTCCATAACTGTTCTCGACACTTTACGTTAACTCATTCAACGCTCAAAATAGCTCTTTGAGGTGTATACTACTTGCTTCTGTTTTAGAAATAAGGAAACCATATTGTTGCTATTTCTTATGTCTAGCCTTTATCTAACCTTCTAATGCAATATCATGTTTTTTCAAAAGAGGTGAAAAAGTTAACTTTAGACCTATAATTTTTATGTACTTAAAAGCCAAATTTGAGTCACCAGGAAAAAAAATTCAGATTGTTTTAGTTCTTCATTAGAGGCTTTTGTTCTAGCCCTTTAATCATCTTTATCATCTCTTAAAGGCTTTCCGTGGCAATTTTCTCTTTGAATTTTGGATTCTACAACTAGACACTGACCGTGTTGAGAATTTAGCACATTATATTTTCTCATACACGTATTTTGTCCTCATTTGTATACAAATATACTTTGTGTGTTTAGAGAATGCTACCCTGTGAATTGGTACTGCATTTGGATCCCTTCCTGTCTTAATTGTAGATACTCTGTCTCGTTAGTGTTCTCTGTACTGGATTCAGTTTATATTTACCAGGGAAATACAGAAAATGTGATAGGAAATTAAATAACTATTTTTATAGATGGATGGATAGACAATATTTGCTTGATAAGTTTTGATTGTTCCTGCAAAGTGTTTGTTGGAGTTTAGATAGAATCTTCTCTAGAATAGCTAAAAGTCTGAATTGATATTCAAATTATTATGATTGGTAATTTCAAATCATATCTTAATAAAGTGCACTATTTAAACTCCAGGGTGGTGGTGGGAATCTTTAAAGGATTCTACTTTGTCAGGTATTTGAACTGGAAAGAGACTTACTCAGGGTGTTTCAAGTTCATTTATTCCTGTGTAGGCTATCAAAATAATTCAAGAGAGGAGCTATAATATGACTAGATTTTGTGAAATCTGGAGTTGTAGGTACTTTTGAATTCAAAGCAGCTTTAGATGGATTGATAGGTATTGGTAGAACTTCACCCTGGTGTGAGATCGTAAGTGTAACATTGCTGCTTTTCAAGTGCTTTTATCTGTTCTGATTCTAATTTGCCACTCACAGTTTCTGCTTTTTTAAAAAATCATGAAAATTTCTTTCAATTACAGTTGACATACACTGTTTTATTAGTTTCAGATGTACACCCCAGTGATTAGACATTATATAACTTACTAAGTGATCATCCCAATAAATCTAGTACCCATCTGACACCAGGCATAGTTACTAGAATATTATTGACTGTATTCCCTGTGCTGTACTTTACACCCCATGACTGTTCTGTAACAGCCAATCTGTACTTCTTAATCCCTTCACCTTTTGCACCCATCCCCCCAGTGCCCCTCCCCTCTGGCAGCCATCAAAATGGTCTCTCTATCTGTGAGTCTGTTCTTCATTTATTATTTTTTTAGATTCAGTTGTTGATAGATATGTATTTATTGCCATTTTATTCATATTTTGTATTTCTTTTTAAAGAAGACTGGTGTGGTAGTGATGAACTCCTTTAGCTTTTTCTTTCTTTTTTTTTTTTTTTTAAGATTTTACTTATTTACTTTTACAGAGAGGGGAAGAGAAGGAAAAAGGGAGAGAAACATCAAAGTGTGGTTGCCTCTTGCACACCCCATACTAAGGAACTGGCCCGCAATTGAACCTGTGACCCTTTGGTTCGTAGGCCACTGCTCAATCCACTGAGCCACACCAGCCAGGGCTCTTTTCTTTCTTATAATGGCACTTCCTAGCTTAATTGCAGAGTATGTGCTTACATATTTATTCTACTGAATGATATGCTTTTGAAGATTAGCACCATATTTTATTCGTCTTCATGTCTTTAGCATCTCATGTACAATAATGCTTTGTGTATGTTTGTTGAAATTGAATTGTTGAACACCTTTCCTACCATCTAAGAGACTGACGTAACATCTAGGTACTGAACTCTTTGTACTTTTCTATTTTCTGTTTCTGTGAAACAAGGAACTCAGCCGCTTGGGGAATGCGGGGTGAGGGGAAAGAATCACATTTTTTTTTTTTTTAAAGATTTTATTTTTATTTATTTTTAGAGAGAGGGGAGGGGAGGGAGACAGAGAGGGAGAGAAACAGCAATGTACGGTTGCCTCTCACATGGCCCTCACGGGGACCCGGCCCGCAACCCAGGCATGTGCCCCGACGGGGAATCGAACCGGGACCCTCTGGTTCCCAGCCCGCGCTCAATCCACTGAGCTACACCAGCCAGGGCAAGAATCACATTTTAATGAAATGAAGTTAATTTGTAAGGAGGAGATTTTAGTTATTTCATATAAAATTGAGGATACAAATATGGATAAACATAGAATCTGTTGTCAGGAGGTTCACAGTCTAGTAGGGAAAACACATTAAAAAGTCATTGTAATGCAGTGTTATGGAGGCATTAAAATTGATGTGTTCCAGGTGTGATGTAGCACAGAAGGAAAGTGATTATACCACCGTCTCGGATGGTTAGGCATCGCTCAGTTCTTCAGAGGAGAAATCCTTGAACTGAGGCTTGAAGAAGGACTAGTAAAATTTGGTCACATGGATTTGGTGAAGTGGGCAACATGCCCAGGGGAGCATGAAGTAGGAGTTATAGAGCAATCTAGGAAAGAGAAACTAGCTGATGCAAAATTTAGTGTGATGCGGGAGCATGGATAGAGCAGGACGGAGACAAAGCTGGGGTCCTGTGTGCTGTGATTAGAAGTCTGGAACCATTCTGTAGGGAATAAAGTAATTTTATGTAGGGTAAGTGACAGATTTGCATTTTAGCAAAATAGGTGAATAATAAATTGGGGGTGAGTGGATGGGGTCATTAGGGAAGCATGTGTACTGGTTAGGAGACTTGTGAAATTGTATAACTAAGATTTGAAGAAGACCTGAAATAGGGGTGGAGTGAGGGGCTGTTACAAAAAATACACATAAGGTAAAATTGTTCGGGTTTTGGATGTTGTGGGGAGGAGAGTGAGGGAGAGGTACTTGTCTGTCATATATTTCAGGTTTCTGATTTTTGTGTTTGGGTTGCTGTTCATCAGAGGGGGAAAAACATGAGGATTAACAGATTTAAGGGAAAATCAGTTTAGAATATGCTCACTTTGAGATACCTAAAGGCCAGCTAGTTGGCGAGTTTCAATAAACAGTTGAATCTACAGGTCCAGAGCAAAAGATAAAATTTATGTACAGAATTAGAGATAAAACCATGGGTATTGGAGCTTGTAGGAGGAAAGATGACATATAAAACTCTGAAATACAATGTCATATAAAGAACAAGTGGAAGAAGGTAATTAAAGACTCAAGAATAAGGAAGAGAACCAGAAAAAAATGATGTTGTGGAAATGGAAGGAACAGAGTTTTTCAGTAAAAAGATAATAGCTAAACATATCAGTAGAATGAGGATTAATATGTAACTATTAAATGTGTCAATTATTAATAGGCCGTTACTTATCTTAGTACCTTATCATGGGAGTAATAGTACTATCCAGATTGTAGTGTGTTGAGGGGAGAAGTAAAAGATAGGTTACTATTTTAAGACTCTTAAGTGAATGAGAAAGGAGTTTTAAATAGTAAAGGGCTATTTGAGGGGGCGATAGAAGATATTACACATTTCTGTAAATTGAGTGGAAAGATCTCAGAGAGAGGAAGAAATAGAAGATGCAGGAGAACGTGGATTAGTTGATAGAACAGAATCTTTGAGGTTAGAAAAAAAATAAGAACCCCGTGTTCTCAAACTTAGTTTAGAGGAATTAAGCTTCTGTTTATTCTCTGTGCTGCCCGGCCATTAAATTGGGGGAAGGATATTTGAGGGCCTACTGTGTATCATACATTATCATGGGTGTACATTTAAGTAAACAAAACAAAGTACTTCCCTTCATGAAACTTAACATTCACTCTAATGAAGAGTGGGGTAAGAAAATATAGAAAGTAATCATTCAGAATATCAGTTGGTAAAAAACATGGTGAAGAAAAGAAAACAACAGAGTAAGGAAGTTGTGGAGTACCAAAGAGAGGAGAGCTTATTACTTATTGGTGGTGGGCTTGGAAGGCCTCATGAATAAAGTGACATTTGAGCTGAGAGCTGAAGGAAGGGAAAGATGAGCCATACAGATTCCTGGGCAAAGAGTGTTCCAAACTGAAGGAGGTTAAGTTCAGAGGCCCTGAGGCTGAAATTTTCGTTGTTCTGAGAGTGTCTCTTCCTTACCTGACTCAGCCACGCCGGTGACGTACATGTTTCCCTCTGTTGCCCCCGCAGTCCTAATTCACCAAGTCTTCTTCGATCTGAGTCTCTTGAATCTACCCCTTCCTTTCTCGCCCAGCTCAGCCTTTCAGTTCAGGCCCTCCTCATCTCTCCTCTGGCCTCATCCTCTCATCATTCTTAGCCGTTATGTTAAAAATGTAACTTGTTAATCCCTGCCTCGATATCTTCAGTGGTTTCTTACTTCCTGGAGTAAAATCCAAACTTCTTAACCTACTGATAAATCCTTTTGCCTTCTGGTTCAGTTTCATCTCTTGCCATTTTCCCCTCAGTGATTGATCCCTTTGTTGTTTCCAGTCTTTGGACGTGTGGGCATTTTCTCCTGATTTTCCATATTAACCCATATTATTATCTTAACATAACTCATAACAGGTTAGATTTTCCCCCACTCCTACTGGGCTAACAAACTCTTATTTGTTCTTTAAGACCCAACTTGAGCATCATCTCTTCTGGAACATTATGTGACTATAATTATTTTAGGTATCCCTTCTCTGTCTTTCCATAAAGCATGCATTTATTATGGTACTTAGGACACTGCATTATAATGATTGACTTGTGTGTTCCCCACCAGACTGTGAATTTCTTGAGAGCACAGACTATATCACTTAATTCTTAGTATCTAGCATGGTATCTGATATGTAATATGTGTTCAATTAATATCTATGGCATGAAAGAATAAACCTTTCTGTTTTGTAAATTATTTTTCAGATTCGATACATATCTCAGACTCAAGGTTTACCAGGAGAACAGTTGTTAAATGTGGGTACAAAATCCACAAGATTTTTTTGCAGAGAAACAGATATCTCTCATTCTGGTTGGAGATTAAAGGTAATTCATTAAAAAATATATATTTAGAAATACACTTATTTCTGATGCCTCATTTGCATGGATAATATCCTGCATGCTTAATTTAATTTTACTGCCTTTTTTCTTCTTTTGAATTTTCATTTTGACACCCTCTCCCCCTCCTCACACTTTTTTAACAAGGAAGGCCCTTTTTGAATGATTTAGTTCATTCTCTAACCTGGCAACATAGTTATTAACTCAAGTTAAATGGTTTTTAAAATTTTATGTGTATAATTACTTTTATGTTGTGTGTCTCATCTTCTCTATCTAGTTCCACATTTGTAAGCTTTATAGAACAGGGAGTGAATCTAACCACTTAGTACTAACCCAAGTACCTAATTTATTCCTGGATCTTTTGGGTGATCAATAAATCCTCAATAATTAAATTTTTAATTATTTTGTTTCAGGAGTTTGTTATAGATGGGTTTTTTGAAATTGAACAAAGCTCTTGTCATTTTTCTGTACTTTAAAAAATACATATATGACACTAATTCTTTTGAAACTACTACTTCCCTTAAAATTTTCAATATATTAGACTAAATGTGCCAGAATTACAGGAATAAAGAACTTACAAATCATGGGTAATAATATATTATTTTCTCTCTTCGATATCTTCAATAAGACACTAGAAGAACATGAGGCAGAGACAGGAATGAAGTCTAAAGAAGCCAGAAAGTACATATTCAACAGTCTGGATGATATAGTGCATGTAAGTAGCACAGTCACATTTGTGAATCTTAATGCTGAAGGCGGTGGACTTGATTGCCAAAAATGTGGAAACACGTCAATCATTTCCTAAATGACTATAGAGTACTTGCTGTTTCTAACCTTTTCAAAAGGACACAACTGATTCTAAGGTTTTAACATTTTAGGAACTAAATTGTGTTTGTCTTTATTAAATATTTAATTATACTATCTTGTTCTTTAGTAAAAAACATTTTCTTTAAAAGGGAAAATCCTAGCCAACAAATTTTTTTATATTTCATTAGAAATGGATATTTGTTTAGTGGGAAGGTTTTTTTTCCTGCTTTGAACTCTATTTGATACTTGAAAATATTTTGAGAGTTTGTTAAACTCAATTGTCTTCTTTGGTTACAAAATAATTGTGGTTCCTGTTCTTTCCTGTGTTGTGTTGTATTTTTTTTAACTGTGAAGCATTTGGTGACTTAAAATTTTGGTTTTGTAGGTGAACACAGTGATGGATTTGGAAGGAAGTGATCTTTTGGCTGAGAAAGCTGATAGAAGAGAATTTGTCAGTCTGTTGAAGAAAATGTTGCTGATTGATGCAGATCTAAGAATTACCCCAGCTGAAACTTTGAACCATCCTTTTGTTAATATGAAACATCTTCTAGATTTTCCTCATAGCAACCAGTATGTTACCTTAAAATTTGTTAAAACAATTCTGGAGAAATAATAATATATTGTCTTTTAAAAAACCAGTTTGTTAGAAAAATGATTTAATTTCTTCATTAAATATAAGTAACCGAGTCAAAAGAGGTCATGCTAACTTGGCCAAGATCACGTAGGCTAGTAAGTGGCAGAGTAGAGCTACAACACAAACCTCAGTTGCATTCCAGTGTTCTTTTCTAAAACACCAGACTGAAAACGACTGATGATTTTGTTTTTATATGACATTCTTACCATAATAACCAGGCATATATATTCTAGAAGGAAATGTTAACAGTGCTTCCTCTTTTGAGTCTTGCAAACTCTGTTTTCAATTTCCCTTCACACCATTTGCTTCCCCCCTTCCTCCTTTATCCTCTGTGTTGTGGAAAGAAAGCAGGGTCTTTTTTTTTTAAATGGGGTAGTAGAGAAAAATGTATGCTTAAATTGAGAAGGCCTTATTAGGCCAATCGCGCAGGTCCTTTGAACCCCAGACCTCTTTTGTATAGGCTGAAGGGAGCAAAACAAATGACTTAAAATGGCTTATTTTAATATTTTGAAAAGACATTATAGGGGATAAGTTACAGGGATAAACCAATATCTGCTATTGTGAATTACCCTTAAAAAACTGGTGTTTTTATAAAGTTGAACTATCTCTGTCTAATGGTTTCCATATATAAGCATTTGAAAAATAACATAACTTCATAGTTGGTACAATTAATTTAGGGATATGGAGATCTAGAAATTTAAGAAAAATTATTTAGGGTGTGGGTCATAAACTTAATAGTGTGCTAACCAAAAAATGCTTACTGTTACTTTGATGTCTTAAAAAATATTGCAGATATAAAGTACACTTTTACTTGCTTTAAAATTCAGTCTTGTAGGATTTCCTGGTAGAAACAGTATTGGAATTAAGCTGATTAAGTGCAAGTCATAGAATCTTTTTCTTTTGGAAATAAATTTTAAATTAATGTACATTAACTTTAAACTACTCTAAACATTTAAAATAATATTACAATTAACCTTTCCTCCACTCTTTTTTTTGCAGTGTAAAGTCCTGTTTTCATATTATGGATATTTGTAAGTCCCACACAAATTCATGTGACACAAATAATCACAATAAAACTTCAATCTTAAGGCCAGTTTCTTCAAACAGTACTGCTAATCTGACAGCAAATTTTACTAAAATTGGCACATTAAGAAGTCAGGTAAGAATTTAATAATTTATACCTTTTTTTTTTTTTAAGATTTTATTTATTTTTATTTTTAGAAAGAGGGGAAGGGAGGGAGAAAGAGAGGGAGAGAAACAGCAATGTGTGGTTGCCTCTCACATGGCCCTCACTGGGGACCCAGCCTGCAACCCAGGCATGTGCCCCAACTGGGAATCGAACCAGGACCACTTGGTTCCCAGCCCGCGCTCAGTCCACTGAGCTACACCAGCCAGGCTAATTTATACCTTTTTTAATTGCTTGTTTTGCTTTTGAAGTATACAGAAGTCTCATGTCAGGAGTTAGATGTTACTGTGTGGCTGTTCTCTTAAATCTGTAATATTTTAGGGTAACAACTGGAGCATATCTGCCCAAATTCATTTTCTCCTTTTGCCTTTCATTCTTTCCGTATCCTCTACCGTCCCTTCTGTGCCACAACTCTACGCACAGTAGAGTCCAGTAGAATTGGTCTCTGGACCCATTTTCACCATGGCATTATGGTTTTCAGAAATGGGTTTACTTGTTTATGAAGCACGTGGGTAGCAATCAGAAGACTGCTCCGTGTGATGCTATGTGCATTGATCATTTCAGGCGTTAACCACATCTGCTCATTCAGTTGTGCACCATGGAATCCCTCTGCAGGCTGGAACTGCGCATTTTGGTTGTGGCGATGCTTTTCAGCAGACACTGATTATCTGTCCCCCAGCTATTCAAGGTACTCTTTAATTTAAATTACACTTTGAATTTAGGCATGCATTATTCTTAAACAAATGTACTTATCTCTCCATTAAATATACTGCATAGTTTTTGCTACATTTAGTGCTACATTTGAATTTAATTTAAGCTGGTCAGTAAACTTTAGAGCAGTAATGTTCCTTTCTTGACTGGAGTTCCATTGTAATCATCATTAACAAAATGGGTCATGTGACAGTTGGGTTGGCCCGCACTGAGTATCGCTGCTCCAGATGTTCGGGCACGTACGTATTATCTAACCTTGCTAGACAGTAAAGTGTCTGAGAGTTCACTTGTTTCAATTTTGGTCAAAGGAATTCTGTCCCAATTGTTATAGTCTTGTTCTTTACACATACAAAGGGCTGTTTTTTTTTAAAGATTGATTTTTACTAAATTAGGTCATGTCCCTTACTTATATAAAAATAGCAAATTAAATCCTCAAGTGTCATGGGTGGCAGAATATATTTGAAGAGGCAATAAATTCTCCAGCAGGAATTTCTTAATGGTTCTTACAGGGTGATAGCAGCAGACTTTGCAATTGGAATAACAGAATAAAACTCTACTTCCTATGTCCTTTCATAGCATTTTATTCTTGCTAAGATTTAACATCTACTTGTATCTTAAAGCAACAAGTTAATTACAAGCGGGGCCCTATCTGACTCTTCGAAGCACGGTGGTAATACTGTATGTCTGGTGGAAGTAAAAGAAGTTGGTGCTAAGCCAGGACACCTGGGATGCAGATCTGTTTCTCCTATCTGCGGTGTTATCCTAGACACATTTATTAACCTGCTTCCACCTTCGTCAAAAAAATACAGCCTGAACTACTTAGTCATTTCTAGCCCTTAATGTTTTTGGATTCTAAAGGTTATTTGAGGTTTTTATTTGATTTAAGGATTTGAGCAATGAAAAAATTTTTTAGCTATCTACCGTAGTGTTTAACAAAGCACCAAGAGTACGTTGCATTGACTGCCTGGTAACAAGAGAATGGAAACTTGTCAACTCCTTAGCCGCTTTGTTTAACCGGTGTACCTTTTCTTTCGCCTTTTTTATTTGTTGGGTTTTCACATAAGATTTCATTGAGAGAAAGGTTTGTGTCACTGAAAATATAAAAAACAACTTAGATGATTGGTTCTCAAGATGAAATTGTGATTCAGTGCTGGTTTGACGGCACTCTTAAAGATGCTGCTGTGTTTATTTATTGTTTTTTTTCACTTGTTTATTATTTAAAAATTTAAACATATAGACAAATTCAAAGAATAATATAATGCCATCTTCCCTAGATTAACGCTTTTCCATGTTTGCTCTGTCTGTCTATCAAGACATACATATACCATTTGAGAGCAAGTGGCATACATATACCATTTGAGAGCAAGTGGTAGACATTTTAGTTCTAAATACTTGGACACGAAAGACTGAATTTTTTTTTTTTTTAAAGACTTTATTTATTTATTTTCAGAGAGAGGAGAAGGGAGGGAGAAAGAGCAATGTATGGTTGCCTCTCACATGGCCCTCATTGGGGGCCTGGCCCGCAACCCAGGCATATGCCCTGACTGGGAATCGAACCGGGACCCTCTGGTTCCCAGCCTGCGCTCAATCCACTGAGCTACACCAGCCGGGCGAAAGACTGAATTTTTTTGTAGGTTATCATTTAAGTATTGTCTTAACAAATGCATTTTCGTTTCAATGAATTTTTAATTTGTACTAGCAAAGAGATTCTTAGGTTCTAAAAAAAATAATTTCTCCCTCGTAACAAAGTTAGTTTGAGGGTTACCCACCTACAGTGTGCTATATTTCATCAAGTTTGGGGATAGCAGTTTTTCTCAGAGCCTAACTTCTGTTTGTAGCAGAAACTTTAAGAGGCTTATGGGACACATTTGTTAATGTGATTAACCATCATTCTTAAAACACACAATCAGGTTAGACAAAATCTTTTATTTTTATGTGGCTTATAATTTATAAAAGGTTAGTAACTTTTCTGTGCATATGTTAGCAACTATGTGAGCGATTCATAATAAGGATAACAGAAAAAAAGGAGATATTGTCAGACTCATTAACCCATTAAGTGACAAAGACAATACTTTCGAAGACAAAGCATAATATTTGTTAGCTTGCATAACAGGTACAGTTGCAGGAAAAGGACCATCAGGCTGTATAAATATGATGCTTTGTTGTTTCTTATCTTAGTATAATGTCTGCTTGGAAATGAAAGCTTCCCTCTCTAATTTGTTTTTAGCATCTCTGTAGACAATTCCAATGTTGGTTTTCTTACCCTTTCCATTCACAATGTGCCGGTTTATTTCGAACAAACATTTTAAAATGATTATTGGGAAGGGAGTTCCGGCCAAGATGGGGACGTAGGCAGAAATGCTTTGCTTCCTCCGACAACCAAAAGAAGGATAACAACCAATTTAAAAACAAAGAACAGCCAGAACTTCCAGAACAACATTTGTATGGAAGTCCAACAACCAAGGAGTTAAAAAAACATTCATCCAGACCGGTAGGAGGGGTGGAAACCAGCAGCCGGGCAGAGAGGACGCGTGGCAAGGCAAGGTGGTGGACCACGTAGGAGATCCCACATTCGTGCCGGAGAATCTGGGAGGAATAATGAGGGTAGCGAGACAGGCCAGGAAACCCAGAGTTTCAGTGTGGGAAGCTAATGACTCAAAACCCCAGGCTGTAAAAAATCTTTGGAAGTTGTGGTGGCAGGAGAAATTCCCAGCGTCACAGAAAAGTTCACTGGGGAGACCCACAGGATCCTAGAATGTACACAAAACCACCTACCTATGAATCAGCACCGGAAAGGGCACCATTTGCCTGTGGGAAGTGAGGGAAGTGATGGAAAGTGGGATGAGAGCGAAGCAAGCGGCGTTGTGCCCCTCTCTGGCCCTTCCCCCATAGGCAGTACCACAACTCATCAAAGCGGGTTGTCCCCCTGCGAATACTTAAGGCTCGTCCCTTACTGCATGACAGGTTCTCAGAGTCAAAGAAATACGGCCCAAATGAAAACACAGATCAAAACTCCAGAAAAAGAACTAAGCAACAAGGAGCTAGACAGCCTGGCTGATGCAGAGTTCAAAACACTGGTAATCAGGATGCTCACAGAATTGATTGAGCTCAGTTGCAAAACAAAGGAAGAAATGAAGGCTACACAAAGTGTAATAAAGGAAAATATAAAGGGAACCAACAGTGAAGGGAAGAAAACCAGGACTCAAATAAATGATTTGGAACAAAAGGAGGAAATAAGTATCCAACCAGAACAGAATGAAGAAACAAGAATGCAAAAAAAGTGAGGAGAGGCTTAGGAACCTCTAGGACAACTTTAAGCGTTCCAACATCTGAGTCATAGGGGTGGCTGGAAGGAGAAGAGGAAGAGCAAGATATTGAAAACTTATTTGAGCAAATAATGAGGGAAAACTTCCCCAATCTAGTGAAGGAAATAGACTTCCAGGAAGGCCAGAGAGTCCCAAAGAAATTGGATCCAAGGAGGAACACACCAAGGCACATCATAATTATATTACCCAAGATTAAAGATAAGGAGAGAATCTTAAAAGCAGCAAGAGGAAAGGAGACAGTTACCTACAATGGAGTTCCCATAAGGCTATCAGCTGATTTCTCAAAAGAAACCTTACAGGCAAGAAGGGACTGGAAAGAAATATTTGAAGTCATGAAAGGCAAGGACCTGCATCCAAGATTACTCTATCCAGCAAAGTTATAATTTAGAATGAAAGGACAGGTAAAGTGCTTCCCAGATAAGGTTAAGTTGAAGGAGTCCATCATCACCAAGCCCTTATTATATGAAATGTTAAAGGGACTTATCTAAGAAATTGAAGAAGATCAAAAACTATGAACAGTAAAATGACAACATACTCAGAGCTATCAACAACAGAACCTAAAAAACAAAAATAAAAACTAAGCAAACAACTAGAACAGGAACAGAATCACAGAAATGGAGATCCCATGGAGGGTGATCAGTGGGGATGGGGAGGAGGAGAATGGCGGTAAAAGGTACAGGAAACAAGAAGCATAATAGGCAGATAGAAAATAGACGGGGTGGGGGGGCGGTTACAAATAGTATAGGAAACAGAAAAGCCAAAGAACTTATATGTACAACCCATGGACATGAACTGTGGAGAGGGGAGTGTTCGAAGGTGGGGGGTGGCAGTGCAGGGAGAAGGGGGATAAAGGTCAGAAAAAAATTGGGACAACTATAATAGCATAATCAGTAAAATATACTAAAAAAATAAAATTATCGGGCAACTGTTAGGTAACATTTATGGCACCATTATAGCTTATATTTTATTTTATTATTTTTTTTTTCTGCAGGATTTTTTTTTTATTTTTTGTTTAATTACAGTTATTTGCATCCTCTCCCCTCCCCTCCTCCCTTCCCCTCCCGTCCCACCTCCCCCCCAGCCTCCCTCCTCCCTCTTAGTTCTGTCCGTGTGTCCTCTACAGTGATTCCTGAAAACTCTTCTCCCCATTGTCCCCTCCCCCCTCTCCCCTGTCTATTGTTAGACTGTTCTTAATTTCAGTGTCTCTGGTTATGTTTTGCTTGCTTTCTGCTTTTGTTGGTTATGATCCGCATGGATGGAACTGGAGAGCATTATGCTAAGTGAAGTAAGCCAGGCAGTGAGGGACAAATACCATATAGCTTATATTTTAAAATAAAGTTTTTGTCTGTTTCCTTTTAAATTTTTTACTTTGGAAATACAGTATTTAGGTTCATTATGCATTATGTATTTTAGATATTATAGATTTAATATGTAAGTATAGGTAGGTAGGTGTTGTTTTCATATATTGTGCTCTTTTCAAGGGTAGAGACCTAGCCAGGCATTTATTTAACAAATCTGAGTGTAGGTCATCTATATTAAATGAGCATTTAACATTATTTGGCAAACTGAAAAGCAAGTTATTCATGGCTTCTGAGTGAAAATCACTATTTTAAAATCAAATAGATTCCAGCAAAATTTTCCTTTGTTGTACTAGACTGATCTTTAAGCTTTTTATGTCCCACTTCCCGATATTAAAGCAAATCTAATCAAACAAGAAGTTTTAGCTAACATAATAACTATAATAGAAAATTGGGATACTAACCATCCATACTTTTGAATTTGGTTAAAAAAAAAAATTAAACCTCTTGCCCTGGCCAGTGTGGCTCAGTTGGTTGGAGCATAGTCCTGAAACTGGAGGGTTGCAGGTTCAGTTCGCAGTCAGGCTACACAGGTTGTGGATTTGAACCTCGGTCCAGGTGCGTGTGGGAGGTAACCAGTCGATGCTTCTCTCTAGCATCGATGTTTATCTCCCTTCTTCTCTCTAGAAGCAATGAAAAATGTCCTTTTGGTAAGGATAAAAAAAAATTAGACACCCTGAGAAGAGAAGATAAGAGGAGAATTCTTCTCATCTTACAATAATAATTACTAGGAAAATTTAAGGGCAGTGTGATCTTTGTTGGAATTTGAGAATTTGCTCTGTCTTTCAATCCTTGTCAAAGTGAATTCTTTTTTTCTCTGATGAAATTGTCTACTGCTGCATTATCTACACTGCCTGGGTGTGCTTGTATTCCTTTTCTTGGAGAATTTGCTGATCAAGACATGCTTTTTGGAAAGGGCAAAGAAGTCAGTTTTAAAAAATAATGTGTAGGTATTTGTTAAACTTAATATCTATTTCTTTAGGTGCAGCTCAGAGGGTAGAACTCTTGAGTAGTTAGAATAAACTCCTATGAAGAAAGTAAACAACAAAATTAACATTTGCTTTAGGAGTTTTTAAAATTTTATTTTTTAATTACAGTTGACATTCAACATTGTTTTGTATTAGTTTCAGGTTTATAGCATAGTGGTTAGACAATCATGTACCTTATGAAGTGATCCTCCCAATATTTACAGTACCTGCCTGGTACCATACATAGCTATTACAGTATTGTTGACTATACTGTCCAAGCTGTATTTTACATCCCCATGACTATTTTGTAGCTACCAATTTGTACTTACTCCCTTCACCTTTTTCACCCAGGCCCTAACCCCCCACCCCTCTGGCAACCATCAGTGTATTCTCTGCATCAATGAGTCTGTTTCTATTTGTTCATTTATTTTGTTCTTTAGATTCCACATACAAGTGAAATCATATTCTGGCTTATCTCACTTAGCATAGTACTCTCCTCCTGCGGATTAACACTTGAAAATATTTGTGCAATTAAAAATTATAAAGTTATATTTCAATGGGAAAAGAAAACAATTGTATTTTTCTCTTATGGCTGATTGGCGATACCTAAGGCCACTTTTATCTAAAAATTATATTAAATAATCTGCCAACCTATATTGAAAGTAACTGCTGCAACACACTGGAATTCTGGAGTAGTGGGTTTATTTCAATAACTGAGCTTTCTCATCTTGGAGGATGTGTCTGTAAAATCTTGTTAGTCAACGCTCTAAGTAGGGGTGATACTACTTTACTGTCTCAAAGCCGAGTATCATAGGACTTTATATTTACAATGTCCCTTTGCATTGCACAGCATAGAAATCTTAACATTAACAGGAATAATGTGGCTGATAACCCTGCTTTCCAGTTTTCCTAGCCAGTAAGCAAAATGGAATGCATTCGACCTGGAGTTTAGCAGCCCTCTGCTGGGAATATTAGTACATTAAACCTCACTGAGCAAAGCATCGTTGTGTCAGTGTATTGGGCAGAAAAGGTTATTTTTTTTGCTTTTCCTTTGGAGGTCAAAACGAGTGTGCCATCCTGAGTTTTCTTGAATCCTATAAACCATCATGGCTATTGAAGTGCAGAGTTCTGATACAGTCTCCCTTTGGTGCCAAGAGTTAAGATCCTATTAAAATTTTGAAGAAGAGAATGTTAAGCATAGGTAAAATTTATATGAAAAGATGAACCTGCTGGAGGATCAGGATGTTGAATCAGATTCACCTTTTCCATGTCCTTTATCAGAGTGGCAGAAGTATTCAAAAAGAAAAATAAAGCTATAATAGCAAACTTTGAAAAGAAGGGAAGTTTCAAGAAAAATAAATGATTCAGCTTTGTAGTATGCATTTTAAAACAGTAGAAGGAGTAGCTTTATAACAATTTTTGAAATAATATACCACAAATTAAATAAAATGCACCTCATTTTCCTAATAGATTGCTTTGTCAATGTTATAAAGGTTTTATGTAGGGGATGGTTTTATAATCCTAATCAGAATTTAGCAATTGTTTAAAAGTTTTAAAAGAAAAAATTCTTTCTCTGAGTTAATATATGTTTGAGAACTATTCTTTTCTTTTCATAGGTATTCCTGCAACACATGGTAAACCCACCAGTTATTCAATAAGGGTAGATAATACAGTTCCACTTGTAACTCAGGCCCCAGCTGTGCAGCCACTTCAGATCCGGCCAGGAGTTCTTTCTCAGGTTGGTAATAATTCATTGTTTTTGCATATGTACTTTCCTCATACTCAAGTAGAGTTACTGACCCATTCATAAAAATACCAGCCTGTGATGTTGGGAAACAATTAAAATGACCTGGATGGGAATGCAAACTTTGTAGGTTATTGACTTTAACTTGACATTATTAGATGATTGCTTAATATATTTTAAGATCTAGTAATGAAGAATCACTCATAATTTATTAGTTTTTCTTTTCGTCTTTTTTGGTGCCGCAGACATGGTCTGGTAGAACACAGCAGATGCTGGTACCTGCCTGGCAACAGGTAACACCCTTGGCTACTACTACATTAACTTCTGAGGGTGTGGCTGGTTCACAAAGACTTGGAGACTGGGGGTAAGTTAAAAACAGAAGTACTTCTTTGTGGCTAGTTTGCAAAATAGCTCTTGGTAAAGAAGGGATTTAATTTTTCTAAACTTTCTCCCTAGGAAAATGATTTCACACAGCAATCACTATAGCTCAGTGATACCGCAGCCTCTTCTAACCAATCAGATAACTTTGTCGGCTCCTCAGCCAATTAGTGTGGGCATTGCACATGTTGTCTGGCCTCAGCCCGCCGCTGCAAAGAAAAATAAACTATGCCAGAACAGGTTGGTGTTTATACTTTGACTTTGCTCTGCATTTTGAAAATTAATCTTTAAGATAAATTTTGCATGTACACTAAAGGGTCACTCTGTTGTATTCAAAATGACCTCTTCGATAGCTTTGTTGCAAACACTAAGCCAGCTCCCTTCTCAATTTCTCAGAGGTATTTTGGTAAAACTAATGGAATGGGAGCCAGGAAGAGAGGAAATAAATGCTTTCAGTTGGTAAGACTGTCTTTATTGCCCTTTTGTTTATTATCTACCTATAATTTTAGACAATTTTAGACACACAGATATCACATTTACCAAAAAGTATTGACCATTCGAATGTAATAATGCAATCTACATTGATATTTCTAGAGATACTATTTTATAGTTCACAGAACTTATGATCTGTATGTTAGTATGTTACATACGTGATCTTGAGCCAAGCGACAGTTCACATTGTTCATTTTAACAAGATTTCTTAGAAAAATGTCATGTTCTTATTTTGATTGTTAAAATGACACTTTATTTCTTTGATTGCAGGAGTAATGCATTGCAGAATACCAATATCCCACATTCAACATTTATTTCTCCAAAGATAGGAAATGGGAAAGATGTCGAGGAAGTAAGTTGTGTAGAGACACAGGACAATCATAACTCAGGAGAGGCAAGAAATTGTGAAACGTCTGTCAGGCAGGACTCTGATTCGTCAGTTTCAGACAAGCAGCGGCAAACCATCGTCATCGCCGACTCCCCAAGCCCTGCAGTGAGTGTGATCACGATTAGCAGTGACACTGATGAGGAGGAGACGACCCAGAGACATTCTCTCAGAGAGTAAGTGTAACGCAGTTCCCTGTGTTTATGCTGCGTCCTTAGACAGTAATGGCGGGGCCCCCCGGTGTGGTGAAAAATAGCTTTCTGTGACTTAGTCCTTGTCAGGGTTTGGGAGTAAACTTCCTAATGGTATTTAACATGGTTATTTCAGCATTTTCCCTCTATTTGTAAGCATTAGATTTTTGTCCATGTAGTTGCTCTTAACTCACTCCTATTCATAATTAAATGCATTAACTTTTGGCTCCTGGGGAGTATCTTCTAATGTTTTTGTTCTTCCCATCCCTCTCTCACTAGATGTAAAGGCAGCCTAGACTGTGAAGCTTGCCAGAGCACTTTGAACATCGACCGGATGTGCTCACTGAGCAGTCCCGACAGCACTCTGAGCACCAGCTCCTCAGGGCAGTCCAGCCCATCCCCTTGCAAGAGACCTAACAGGTAACGGCCTTTCCGTGGTGGTATGTAAATAAATACTAAGTCAGTTAAGAAGCCTATGACTTCTTTTGTAGTTGTTTAAGTTAATAAATGCCTGCCAGTTTACTGCAGTGGCTTCTCTCTTAAACATAATTTTTGAACTAGATCAATTTTTGTAACTCAGGTTTTGCATAGTAATTTTATTTATTGTTATAGAACAGACCTAAATGAAAAATTGAAGTTCTAATAAATGATTTTTTAAAGAATGACTTGTTTTTGAAAGGATAAAAAAACCCACATTCTCAACTTCAGCTCCAGAGACTACTATTATAACTTAAATTTTGGATAAGAACATATACTTTAGCAAAATAAAAAAAGAACATAATAATGTTTTGTATAATAAAGTGATGACCCATTGTTAGTAGAAAATCTGTTGTGGTTCTTTTCTCTCTTTGGTGATTGATTAGCACGATTTCATCCATATTTTCTTGCTACCTTTCCTTTTGTCCAGGAACATGGATTGCCACTAAAGTAGTGAGCTTCCTCTAACTAGCATGCTGATGTACTAACACATTAAGTGGTGGGCCACAAAAATTTCAGTGAAATACCTTTGATCTTAGCTTTTAGAATTTTTTAAGGTGGAAACAAAATTTGAATAAATTTTAAGTCTTAATTTTATACATTTGTCTTCTCTTTTTCCTTAGTCAGGAAATATGGTATGGAATACCTATAGCCAAAGCTCTGTGGAAGATACAAAGAAATTTTAACATATCTTCTTATAAATTATTTTTAATGGATTTAGAAGTTGATACTACACATATACATAAATATTCACATACATATGAAAATATGTATATTTACACACATATATAAATGTATGTATAAGATATATAGATAAAATATGTAACTAAAATATACATGTAAAAAGAGGTGCTTAAAACTGTTAAGTATGAAATGAGTGGGTGAGACAGCCAACAACTGCTGCAGAAATCGTAAGGGGAGATGTTGTCAGGGCCCGAGGGGTCGGGAAGAGAAGAGAAACAATGGGACCCTGGCTAGGCCTTTGGAGGACCTTTCAGGTAACTGCTCAGTTAAAAGGGCCCAGATTACCTACCGCTAAAGGGATGTGTCTTACCATCAGAATTCAATCTGAAATACCCATAATGCTTGTACATGTCATTTAAATTACCCAGAAGAGTGCTTCTTTTGTAGTATCTTGATGACATTTTCTAGACTTTATAAAGTGGGATATATGAACAACTACTACTAAGGATCAAATTAGAAAGGGAAGGAGACAAAATTCAGTGCTAAAAGGGTATTCCTAAACAGGACAGAATTAGGGTTAGCGGTCTAAAGAGAGCATTAATGTGAGAGTCTAGAAAATTTATGGAAAAATGTTATTGAGCAAGGGAGAAGTAATTAGATATGAAATAACTGAATAAGAGTGTCACCAATTTGCTGGAGCCTCACTGTTATTTAACTTCGGATCGAATGTGAAAAACATATTGTTCATAAAGATACTCTCTTGGTGCAGTATGTCAGATGAAGAGCAGGAAAGCGGTTGTGATACTGTGGATGGCTCTCCGACATCAGACTCTTCGGGACATGACAGTCCATTCGCAGAGAGCAGTTTTGTAGAGGACACTCATCAAAACGCAGAACTGGGAACCTCTGCCAACACAGAAACCAAACCAGCTGTCTGTACTGTTGTGGTGCCACCGATGGGACTAGAAAATGGATTAATTGCCGATGAGCATATGGCAAACACAGGTAAACTGAGTCCTCTCTGTTTCCTTGATAGTCCCTTAAAAGGCTTTAATTTAGGAACACAGAGAACAGCATTGCCAAGACTCAGCTCTGAATTTTCAATCTGATCGTTTAGTTTTAAGGTTCTCAAACCACTATTGTGTAAATATCTAAAGACTTTGTAGGTTTTATAGGAGAAAGAAAAAGCGTTAACTCTTTAATATTTTGTTCGTTGCCAGACTCTATATGCCAGCCATTAATAAAAGGACGATC
Organism: Micronycteris hirsuta; assembly: GCA_004026765.1. NCBI lineage: Eukaryota > Metazoa > Chordata > Mammalia > Chiroptera > Phyllostomidae > Micronycteris > Micronycteris hirsuta. The sequence continues at coordinate 25,636 of PVJI01005025.1, forward strand.
TGTGCCCGGAAGACTAAACCAGCCTTCCATGGCGGGCAACCGCCAGCAGAAGCTGACGTCAGCGTTCCAGCAGCAGCATCTGAATTTCAGTCAGGTACAGGTGCGAATTTGTACGAAAGAGCCTTTGGGATTCAAATTCAGCAGTATTTCACTTGGGGGACAAAAAGATTCTTAAACTGTTTGCAATCTTAATAAATTTTACCCTTTTCATTATCCCGAGTGACTAAAGAGTAATAATGCTGATAATAGGGTAATTAAGTAGATTATCCACAAAACTTGATTTTTTCAGAAAAATTAAGCTCTTAGATTCTCTTTAATATATTTTAGTTTGTCTTCTTATTCCTTTTAAATCAGAATGCACATTAATGGATTGATGGCTACATTTTTTTTTTAGTTTAAATCATTTTTTTATTTTTCAATTACAATTGACATACAATATTATATTAGTTTTAGGTGTACACCCCAGTGATTAGATATTATGTAACTTACTAAGTGATCATCCTGATAAATCTAGTACCCATTTGACACCATGCATAGTTATTAGAATATTATTAACTGTATTCTCTATACTGTACTTTATATTCACATGACTATTCTGTAATGATCAGGATGTATTTAATCCCTTCGCCTTTTTCATCCACCCCCCCACCCTCCCTCCCATTGGCAACCATCAAAATGGCCTCTGTATCTATGAGCCTGTTTTACTTCTTCATTTATCATTTTTTTAGATTCATTTGTTGATAGATATATATTTATTGCCATTGTGTTCATATTTTTTGTCCTCCTCCTCCTCTTCCTCTTCCTCTTCTTTTTCCTCCTCTGTCTCCTACTGCTCTGCCCATCTTCTTCTTTCTCCTTTAACATTTCATATAATACGGATTTAGTGGTGATGGACTCCATTAATTTTTTTCATGCCTGGGAAGCTCTTTATCTGTCTTTCTATTCAAAACGATAGCTTTGCTGGGTGGAGTACTCTTGGTTAAGTCCTTGCTTTTCATCACTTTGAATATTCCTTGCCACTCTCTTCTGGCCCGCAAAGTTTCTGTTGAGAAATCAGCTGACAGTCTCTGGGGAGCTCCCTTGTAGGTAACTGACTTCTTTTCTTGTGCTGCTTTGAAGATTCTTTGTCTTTAACCTGTTGTATTTTAATTGTGATTTGTCTTGGTGTGGGCCTCGTTGGGTTCATCTTGTTTGGGACTCTCTGAGATTCCTGGACTTGTATGTCTATTTCCTTCACAAGGTTAGAGAGGTTTTCTGTCATTATGATTTTCAAATAGGTTTTCAAATTTTTGCTCTCTCTTTCTGGCACCCCCATGATGTGAATGTTGGTATGTTTGAAGTTGTGGCAGAGGCTCCTTACATTATCTTTACTTTTTTTGGATTCGCTTTTCTGGTTGCTGTTCTGATTGGGTGTTTTTGGCTTCCTTATATTCCAAATCTCTGATTTGCTTCTCAGCTTCATCTACTCTACTGTTGATTCCTTATAAATTATCCTTCATTTAAGTTAGTGTATCCTTCATTTCTGATTTTTTAATGGTTTCAGTGTCCTTTTTATGGCTTTTATGTCCTTTTTTATGTGTAGTTCTCCCTAAGTTCATTGAGCATCCTGATAACCAGTGTTTTGAACTCTGCATCTAGTAGATTGCTTGTTTCCACTTTGTTTAGTTCTTTTTCTGTTTCCATTTTGTTATGTCCTTTCATTTAGGATGCATTTCTTTGTCTCCTCATTTTGGTAGCCTCCCTGTGTTTTTCTCTACGTATTAGGTAGAGCTGCTACATCTCCCGGGCTTGGCAGAGGGGTCTAATGTAGTAGGTGTCCAGTAAGGTCTAGTGGCACAGCCTCCCTGATCACCCAAGCTGGGCATTCTAGGTGTGTGCCCTGCCCTCTTGTGGGCTGCATACACTTTCCTATTGTACTTGAGCCTTGATTGCTGTTGGCACATCAATGGGAGGAATTTACCCCCAGGCCACTTGGCTGCAAGGACTAGCCACGACCACCAAGGAGGATCAGCTGTGCCTGCCCTCCCAACGGGCTTGCCCCACGGAGCAGGACTTACTTTAGCAGGGCTCTGGTGCCCGCTGAGTTCCACCCCTGAGTGTGTCGCTTGTGGAGGTGGTTAGGTAGTACTTCGACATGGTCTGAAGCTGTCTACTGGGTGTACTGGCTCTGCAGCCTCCTGGGAAGTACAGGCCAAGATGAGCCACTGCCTGTGTTCTGTGCAGGGCCTCCTGGCTTGAGCTACAAGGCAATCTGCAGAGGGCTGCTACTTGAGCTGGGTTTGGAGGTACCCAGGAGAGGCCAAGCAGTGAACCTTGGTCAGCCACTGCTAGTGCCGGGCCTGGGGCGGCTACTTAGTGAGAGATACGGAGCACTCTAAGGCCAGATGCTGCTTGTTTGAGAGGTTTTAGGAAAATCAGAAGCATGAGCCAAGATGGGCCATTTGTATGGAAAAACCACTGGAAACAGCATAGGTGGGTCTGCAAGTCTGGTGGGCTGGTGTCTCAGGGAATTGCAAGGGCGGGACAACAGTATAAGCCAGGTTAATGGAGACTCAGATAGGCACCCAGGTGGCTACGCTTCCATGGTGTAGTCGTGGTGACAGTGAGAGGTGCCATATTGAGTACTTCCCATCTATTCAGCACTGTGTTTAGCGGTTGAGTTTCCACTTGGGGAAAGAGAAGATCACAGTTATTGAAGTAACACCTTTATCCAAATCCTGGTTTTGCCAAATACTGTCTATATTACCTTGGCCAGGTCTCTTTAGCAAATCTAGACCACAATTAATAGGAGTAATAGCTGTATCATGTATTGTTTTGGAATTAAATAATGTCTTGTATGTAAATGTTAGTCCTATATATGATAAGTGCTTCACACGTGGTAGCTATTAGTAGTGGAGGGGGTCGCGATACTAGCAGCAGTAGAGGCAATGTTTATATCATAATCATATGTAGTGATAAATATTAAAATGTTATTACCAATATATAAAATCGTTAGTTTTCTCTTTATACTTAATACAATCTAAGAGCTGAGAGGTTCTTTATGGGTTATCAGTCACAGCTGATTGTAATTTCCTTTCTTCCTTTCTTTTAAACTTTTAAATATGTATTTAGTGTTTTTGTTTTATTTGTTTTGGATAGGTTCAGCACTTTGGATCTGGGCATCAAGAGTGGAATGGAAACTTTGGACATCGAAGACAGCATGCTTATATCTCTGCTAGTGTTACCAGTAATCCATTCACTCTTTCTCACGGAAGTCCCAACCACACAGCCGTGCATGCGCACCTGGCTGGAAGCACGCACCTCGGAGGACAGCCCACTCTACTTCCTTACCCATCTTCAGCTGCCCTCAGTAGTGCTGCACCAGTGGCCCACCTCTTAGCCTCTCCATGTACCTCAAGACCTATGTTACAGCATCCAACTTACAATATCTCCCATCCCAGTGGCATAGTTCACCAGGTCCCAGTGGGCATAAATCCCCGTCTGTTACCATCCCCAACCATTCATCAGACTCAGTACAAACCAATCTTCCCACCACATTCTTACATTGCAGCATCACCTGCATATACTGGATTTCCATTGAGTCCAACAAAACTCAGCCAGTATCCATATATGTGAAAACTCAAAAGGAGCATATTGAGGAAGCTCAATGATAGAAACATTTGATTAAAAATAAAAACATGGTATTTAATAAATATTAGCCATGGCACAAGAAAATTATTTTTGAATCATGTAGACTTGGGTGCAATTTAAACAACTTTGAGCTTTAAAAAAAACTCACTTTTAATGTGTTTTGCACATTTGGTATAACTTGTCTTTGGTCATGTTATCTTCTTATGTAGTTACTCTAGACAGGTGACTTATGGGAGCAGAAGTTCAGTTTTGCTCCTGCTATTTTTTATAAAATTGCCTTCTAACTAGTGCAAGACACGTCCATATTTGGGAAGCCATTCTGTGTACAGACTTAGAGCAACAGATGCACATACGTCAGAATTTCAGCATACAAGTGAATTGTATTATCCGTGTCTTAGTGTATCAATGTCGGGTCACTTACCTAAGAAATTGAGCTATTGTTCTTTACATTTGCATGTGTCTTTGCATGGGCAAAATATTGCCTAGACTTTGCTCTTAAATGTTGTTCTAATAATCTCAGCTGCATTGTAAACCGTTCCCACACATAGTGCCTTAAATATTTGAGGTTGTTAATGTTATTACCTATATATAAATGTTGAGGACTGCAGCACTTAAAAACCAGATCTACTCTTTAGTTTCCTTTTGATAGAGTAACGTTCATTTTTGGTTTTGTGTGGTATGATTTCAGGTTGTAGCTGTTTTTTCCTTACTAAGAGGGCAGCATGTTTGCTATAGCTGAATTGAATTCTGCTGTCTGACTTTTCAGAATGATCTAGCTTCAGGAAAAGCAAGCAGTTAGTAGTGCTTAAGAAAAATTGATTCAGTATCTAATGGATAGTTGATATCTGTCACAACACAGCATTTATATACTGTTAAGTAAAACTGCAATACAATCTACGTTTATTTTGGGAGTGTTTGCTGTATAATTGGATTTAATAAAATATTTAGAGGTGCAGTAGGCATGACTTTGAGTAGATAATGAAAGAAAATGCAAATTGCTCATTGATTCATGATGTGGTTTCACCTTAGCTTGGGCAAACCATGCAGTATTTTAATAAGTAGTAGCAGAATATTTACTATTGAAGCTTGAAAAGATGTGAGTTCTTTGTGTGCAATTTTTCATTTATGCATGTGAGAGGGTTTTTTTAAAAGTATTTTTACATTGTAGTACTTGTTTTGCCTGTTGGTGGTGTTTGCTTATTTAATACATTCCGTCAGGGACAGAAATTACATGCTTTTCTTCCTAGGAAGTGTGTCTTGGGTTTTTCCTTTCTTATTCTTTCTTTTCTTTTTCTTTTTCTTTTTTTTTTTTTGGTGATGGTGGTGATGTTTAAATGAAGTTGCTTTTACAGCACCAAAGACTTAATCATCCATTTCCTATATAAAAGGTAGCTACTTTTTGCATAGACCTCAAGTATATTGTAGTGTAGAGGTGGAATTTAAGGAAAGGTATTAAACAGGCTGTGTGTTAGCTTATGGGCAAGTAATAAATTGTATCATTTATCTTGAATGTATCATAGATAAGCTGCTATATAACGATTGCCACTTCAGATAGCTGTGAAATTAGGTGATTAACTAGTTGTTATTTAGCCTTCTAATTTCTGTATAAGTCTAATTACATGAAATAGAAGTTGGGGTTTTGATTCTTTACTTTGCTTTTCTGTTTGGAGTGTCATTGTAACTACTGTATTGTAAATGATGGAAAATAATAGCATATGTTATTTTGGGGTGTGTTAATTGCATCAGTATTTTATCTCTATTAATGTTTGTGCTCATCACTGCATATAAAAAACTTGGATGTATCAATGTAACTTAATTTTTTATTTTCATACTGGCATTGTAGACACTTGAGAAAGCTGTATCTTGCAGGCTTGACTTAACTTTTTTTCCTTAAAAATCTGGAATATAATCTTACAGCATTTACTGGAATAAACAGTACAAAGCATTTGAGTGTAAAGCTCTCCAAATGTTTTGGATTTATAGCATTTCTTTGATAAATGAATTGCATACCACTAGTACAGCTCTAGTACATTGTTGACAATAAGCTAATAATGGACAAACTTTTCTTTACTCCATTAACGCAAGCAGTGTTTTATTTAATAATCATCAATGAAATAAATGTGCCTGAAATTGATTTTAAAAATTACAGTATTAGGTCATCAAATAAAAACCAGCAGTACATTTTTAGTCACACTGAAAATGAAGGACTTAATTTTCCCCACAAGTTTCAGTGTTTTTAGTAATCAATTCTATGCATTTTATATAAATAGAAATCTATATTACACATAAAAAAAGGAGTAGTCTAAGATTAATTTAAAAGATTATTTACAAATGGCAAATGCATGGAGTCACTATCTAAGTAAATGCTGTCCTCCACAGCCTTCTAGCTTTCTTTATGTGGCCCGGCAGATTGCTTGTATCTGCTCACTTCTTGGAAAAGAGTCAGTGCCGGCCGCAGATGTTTCAGAAACAAGCGCAAAGGGTTGACTGGCGTTTGTACCACGGAAGCTACAGAAGTGGTGCAGTTTGCTTTTTGTCCAGGACCGTGTTCACTCCCCTGAAACGTCCTGTTCTCTGTGTTTCAGTTCCAAGACTGGAATGGTCTTGTGGAATGGACAGTAGGCGGTAACCTTCAGTGTTTCATGATACAGCAGTGACGTTCAATGAAGGCCTACCCCCGTTAAGTACATCACTCTTAACTGATTCTAATCATGGGTTTTTTACGTGTTTAAAAATAAAAAATGTTAAAATCCTGTTAAAGCCTAAAGCATATTGACAAAAAAAATCTGGATTTATAGCTTCTTCAAAGCCATTTTAACCAGTTTTCTTTGGTTTTAATGCTTTCTTAAATAAAACACTGCATGAATTTCAAGTTGCATATTTGCATACTATTTTAATTTACAAATTACTTTTTATCAAATATCCTGATATTTAGTTTTCTTTTTCTTCAGGGTATTTAAGTATGTTACTGTAGTAGCAAAACCTTTTCATTTTTAAAAATCTCTACTACTAATTTTGACCTTGGTTTGTGTTAAGTAAAAGTTAAATCATACACTGCAAGTGTAGGAGGATTTGTTTTGACAAAACCCAATGACAGATTTGATTACTAAGTTTGAACTGTTAACTGTTTGATGATTTTAGACTTGTGGCTTTCTTTGGTTAGTTTGTTTTTGCTTTTACTTCTATGCTACACTAGTTTGCCATGTAGCAATTGCACTGTGCAATATTACAATAAGGACTGGGAAAATTTTTATGGATGTAATGTCTATTACAGTTTGCGATAGTATTTCTCTCTAGTTCTCAGTGATTTAAATGTGACCAAGCCTTCTGTACTTTGTCACAAAAAGCGGGTTTTCCAGGTGACTATTTTGGTGAGTGTCAAAATAAGAATTTATGGTGTATTAACTGTTGATTCACTTTGAATTAAAATATATATATTGCAGCAAACAGCCTGTTGACTTTTTTTCTACCCAAGTACTGCAGATAGGGTAGGGAAGGAAAAGGTGGTAGCATTTGGTACCTAACTGATGTCATCTCATTTAATACTCAGACCACTTGTGTGAGATCAGTGTTATTATCTTCATTATAGAAATGAGGAAATAGGCTCAAAATATCTAGATAAATGCGCCAAAGTCACACTACTGGTGAGTAGTGAGTCTGGGAACTGAACCAGGCTGTTTAACTGTAACTAATCTACTTTCCACCAGTTCTTTTTTTTTTCTTTCAGTTACAGTTTACTTTCAATATTATTTTGTATTGGTTTCAGGTGTACAGCTTAGAGGTTCGACAATCATGTGCTTTGCATAGTGTTCCCCTCAATAGTTTTAGTACCTACCTGGCACCTTACATGGTTAGCACAATATTATTGACTGTAGTCCCTGTGCTGCACTTTACATTCCGTGACTGTCCTATAACTACCAGTTTATACTTCTTCATCCCTTCACTTCTTTCTCCCAGTCCGTTACCCGCTACCCCGACCCTCACCCCCATCCCAGCTCCATCAGTTCTTTTTAAACTGAAGTCTGACTGTTGCAACCACTGGGTACAGCATGGCCCATTTCATTTGAAAATTGAAAATTGTTTTCATAAATATTTTTGAGGTAAATATTTCTGTTCAGTATGCATGGAGGAAAAATGGAATTCACGTGAATTTTTAAGATATAAAACATGAGACTTCCAAGGGATGTGGTTGTTGTAAGCCAATTTAGATTATGTCCTCAAATATCACCTCATACTTGATGGATCTGACTTTAGAAGGAACACCAGTAGGAAAGTTTGGGGGGAAGCACTCCACAAGAACACCCCAGGGAGAATATGTATTCTCTAATGCAGCGAACTCTTACATGGGCACTGCGGTGTCTGGCTTCTTTTGTTCAATTTATTTGTAAGACACACCCATGTTGTGTATAGTTGTGGTTTATTTATCCTCATTGCTGTATCGTATTCCTTTGTTGATGGACCGCTGAGTTCCCACGTTCTGGCCATTATGAATAGTGCTACTCTGGACATTTTTGTTCCTAACTTTTGGGGAACACATGTATGTGTTGCCTTTGGGTATACATGTGGGTATGTAATTGCGGGGTAATAAGGTATCCATATGTTTTACATTATTAAATAATTGCAAGCAGCATTCCCAAGGGGTTAAATTAATTTACACTCAACAGTGGCATGTGACAGTTCCAGTTCTGCTACATTCTTACACATTGTATTTTTGTTTCTCCCATTTTAGTCGTGGGTGTAAGTTGTTCTAAATAATGTGAACATTTCCGTGTAGCCCAAGACACAGATCCTACATATAAATGAAATCCAGATTTTGCAATGTACTTGGAAGTAAACTGGCTTCTGGAGAATACTAAGGAGTATTCAGCTATTCAAATGGATTTAGGAATATAGTATTTTTCCTAAAGAGACGAACAAAACCTTTGAGTGACACATAACTTTGAGCCAGTATCTAGTACAGTGCCTGGAACGTAGTAGGTATGTCGTAAGTCATCCAGTCATGTTTATAAAGCATCTACCATGCTCCACGCACTCTGCGCCGGGCTGGTATCAGTGGACAACACAGAAGTTTCTTTTCATTTTACGGACCTTTCCTTTTTGTAGAAGGGAAAAGAAAGCAAATGAGTTCAGTTAGGGAAAGCAGAAGGAAGAAAACAGGATATTGATTAAGTGACTGGAGAGGGCACGTCAGAGAATGCCTCTGTGAGAACGTGACAATGAAGATGCCAGTCAGCCACACAGAGGAGAAGTGTCTCTGGCAGAGGGATCAGCAAGTGCAAAGGTCCTAAGTCAGGGAGGAGCTTGTACATAATGGGATGGGCAAAGCAGGCAAGTGACCTGTGAGGCCAGAGAAGTGTGTGAGTGGGCGCAGGAGCTAGAGATAGAAGTAGGGCGTGAGCACGCAGGCCTTTTGCCGAAGGAGTCTAGATTTAATTCCATGTATTGCGGAAGCCATAGGAGGATTTTCAGTGGGCAAACAGCCGGCCCTAGCTGTCTTGGAAAAGGACCGCAGGGCCGGAGGGGAAGCTGGAGGACTGGGTAGGAGACGATGGCTAGCTAGCCGGTCCTTTGTCCAGATGTTTGTACTGTGGGTGTTTTCTCCCGGTTTGTGACTTGTCCTTTTATTTTCTTTACAGGGTGTTTGGAAGAGCAAACGTTTTGAATTTTGATGAGGTCCATTTTATCAGTGTTGTCTTTTATGATTTGTCCTTTTGTGCCTCAGGAAATTTTTGCCTGTTCCAAAGTTGCCGACTTTCTTCTTTGTTTTCTGTTAAGAGGCTTATGGTTTTAGCTTTATTAGGTCTCTGGGTCATTACTTATTAATGTTTGTGTCAACTTTTATTTTAATGGCATTATTTTCTCTTATTGAGAACCTATACTTTTCCCTAATTAGAAGTATGGTTATATAAAATAGAAAAATAAGATGTTAATATTTCATATTTTTCAAATAAAAATAATACATGGTTACAATATACTTGGGAAATGCAGGAAAATATTTTAAGGAACTCATGAAAATGTAAGTTCAAATCATTAAAACAACGTAAGCTATTTTAGATACTTTCTACGATTATAACATGAGCATTGTGTGTGTTTTATGAGCTTCAGAAACATTTCAAATGCCAAAATGTAAAATTTAGAGGTGATAAACTATTCTAATCATTGTTTTTTCTTCAGTGTCTACAGAGGATCCAAATAACTCACATTTTTTCTTATCACATTGAATTATACTTCACATCAACTTTTTATTTTAAAAACTACAGGAAAAAAATAGTACAATGACCACATACATAATCTTCACCTAGATTCACCATTCAGTTAACATTTGCCACATTATCTTTATCTCTCTATAGTTGTATGTGTAATTTTTAATTGAAACATTCGTGGATGATTGTGGCACTTGACCCCTAAATACTTACACATTCATCTATAAGAATGATATTCTTCAACTAACCACAAAACTTTACAATACTTAGCAAAGTTCTATAACATCTGATTTCCAGTCCATATCCAAGTTTTCCCAACTGTTTCAGGAATGTCTTTTATAGCTATTTCCCCGCCACTCCAGGAGCCAGTCAAGATTCACCCAGTGCATTTGGTTCCATATCTCTGACTACTTTTAATTTAGAACAATCCTTTTATTTTTAATGACATTTTTGAAGAGTTCAGGCTAGAATATCCTACATTCTGAATTTGTCCACTTGTATTATGTTAACCTAACTAGATCCTCTCTCTGTATTTGGTAAACTATGTCTGTATTCCTCTGTAGATTCTGTAAAGGACAAGTTGGGTCTAATGGCTTGATTGGAGTCCCTGTTCATCTTCAAGGATTATAGGAGCAGTTGGGTCCTTGTTGCTTCATGTCAGGAAGCACGTAATAGGTAGGTTGTCTAGTATCAATGATGACACTCGGGTAGAAAGAGGTTATCAGCAAACCTGCCTTCCATCTGTTGGGTAGTCCTCTGGCAGCACCAGTAACATTGGACTCAGTGTTTAGTATCTATTGATTGTTGTCTGAATCAATTGTTGCATTGGGGGCTGCAAAATGGTGACTTTCAATTCTATCATTCTTTCTACATTTATTACCTGACATCATCCTATAAAAAAGAATAAAAAAAGGCTTTCTCCCTGTGTTCACATTCTCTCTCTCTACACACACACACACACACACACACGCGCGCGCGCGCGCATCATCATGATCATAATTGTTATCACTATTGTCGTCATCATTACGCATTCATGGATTTCGCTTTATTCAGTAAGTTAAAATTACTAATTATCTTCATGACTCCTGAATCCTTTTGATGTCACTACATCACTCTGACTGTTTCCTTGTTTTCTGGCCCAATATGGTGCCTTAGGTTCACCTCATATTTTTCCTTTTTTGGATCTGGAATAGGCCATTTCTCCAAAGAGCCCAGGTTTCAAAGGATCCAGTTGAGCAATGTTTATGTTCAGCACAAAGGTAACTCCTTTCTCTAGTGCTGCCCAATTACGGAGTCCCTATCCTGAATTTAGCTTTATTCCCATACCCCCAGTAACTCACGCTCATATCCAACTCCTGTTTTCTGCAGAGATGTCACTTCCCGAGCAACTGCTGCCCACCTCCTTTAGCCATCGTGTGACTATTACTGATCTTGACTTCCTCTTACCCTTGCGTATTGATTACAGGTGAACAGTGAGAAGGGTGAGGGACTATTTTAGAACTCATTCATGGAAGAAGAATTCATCTAGTAAATGCTGTTTTTACTACTGTTTCCCCATAGTTTAGCACTTGTGCTTAATGAATGTTGAATAAACGTGCTCCCTAGGGTTTGAGGACATTATTTAGTTAATCTTAAAGACATTTATATTACATTCACGATCGTGATTAACTTGACCTTGGTGATAAGGTAAGGGCAGACTGTGCTGCTGCATCACCATAGGCCCCATATCTTTTCTTTTTTTTCCTTTTTAAACAAAAATCTTCACTTGTGGACATTTTTTCATTGCTTTTAGAGAGAGAAGGGAGAAAGAGAAAGATAGTGTAAGAGAGAAGCATCTATGGGTTGCTTCTTGTACTTGCCAGGACTGGGGATCATTCACGCTGACCATGGATTGAATCCACAACCCAGACATGTGCCCCAATCAGAAATGGAACCCGAAACCAAAAGGTTAGACGATGCTCTAACCAACTGAGTCACACCCGCCAGGGCCCATATCTTTTTTTCATCACTTCCATCATATTTCATGTTACTACCTGTTGCTTTTCCCATTAACTAAACTCTTGTGTACTCCATATCTTTGGCATTTACTACATGCCTGGCTATAGTAGGCACTAAACCATTTGTTAAATGAATGAAATTAACAAAAATCTGTTGAATGAAATTTAGTAGGTCAAATTTTATTACCTACTTTACTAATTAGGTGGTAGGGTTTTGAGCAAGTTTGGGCTTCAGTTTACTCCTCGGTAAATTGAGAGAGCTTGGGGTTGCAAACAAAAGCAGCAAGGGCTGGGCAGGCTGTAAAAGGAGGTGCAGCAGACTGAGTGGGGTCTTGGGCACAGTGGAGCATCAAGTCCTGTCCAAAGGGAGCAGGAGATGCATGTACAACAGCAGACGCGATGTGAACCAACTTGTTTTTTCAGAAAACATAGAAATATGAATGTCAGTGAAATATTGGCAACTAATTAAAAGTTAAATTTTTAAAAAATTCTAAATATGGTGTAGGCTGAACACAAGTCATCACCATGCCACAGTTATTTTGGGGGTAGCCATTTGGCTGGAATAGTTATTCTTTGAGTTTCCTTTCGGTTTTGACATCAATAATTGTTCGTTACAGTATTGCTATATTGCAGTATGGCCAGCAGGGGGAGAAAGAGTTCTTTAATAATTTTTCTTTCAAGTTTGGTCCCATAAGTACATCAAAGAAAGTAGAAATAGAGGCAGTGTAGGCCATGTCCCATGAACATTGATAATATAATGTGAAAAGTTTTTAGCTTTTATAAATAGATATTGAAAAAGTGAGGAAGGATTTCAAGCCTCAGTGAATCCTCGAAATACCACTTAGACTGACTGGTTTATTGTAGAAGCAAAGTAAGGCATCCATTCATCCGTCCGTTACTCTGGTGCCATATGGACTTACCATGCAGCCCAAGAAATGTGTGGATCGTTTCCTCTCCAGCAAAGGAAACTTTGCTGTCTGCAACTGAATAGCATGTCAGCAGATCAATCACCAATGGTCTTTGAAAAAAGTGATGTGATTGGTGACTGATCGTGAAGTGCATTTAGTTTAGCTCTTCTATTTCCTACTTAGTTTTATTTCATTAACAACCAGAAGAGAATATATCAGCCAGCTTTTGCTAGGTTATACTGCAGTCACAAATGGCCCCCCAAATCTCAGTAGCTAAAGCAATTCTTGCTCTTGTTATATGTCGGTCCCAGGTTGGTGTCAGCTCTACTCTTGGCCAAAGGCCATATATAGTCCATGGGTTGTTTTTCATTTTTATAACTGACTGAATGAGCTGACTGAAGGAGTAATAAATATTGGACATGTTCTCCTAATGGAAGAGGGAAAAGATGCAGAGCTGGACCTTGCAGTGGTTCCTAAAGCTTATGAGTGTAACTGACATTCTGTCACTACTACCATATTCCATTAGCAAAAAAAAAAAAAAGTCACATGGTCAAGCCTAATATCAATGGGGAAAAAATAATCAGGACAGGAACATTTATTGCAAGTCAGGCAGTGGTGGGTGGGGAAGTATAATTTTACAGGGAAATGAAGAATAGAAAGGAAGGTGTTTTTGTTTTTCTCTGTGAGGAGACAGGAATATCCTCAAACACTACTACAGCTCAGTGATTTGATTTTTTAAAAATTCATTTATTGACATAAAAGCCTGTGTTCAGTGACTTAATATCTTGTTGATACAGGGAGATTTGGCCACATCTCTGGGCTGAGGGGCGGGGCCCTGAGGCAGCATGAGAGAGGCCGCCTTCCAGGGCAAAGGGTAAATAGGCTAGTTGCCCTAATAACCAACCTAGCCTTGGCATGAGGACAGATTTCCCCAGCCCCAGGCACGATGTGGCAGGAGGAAGTTATTGTGTAAAGTCTGCACAAGTCTAGAGTGTGATGGATAAAGGGAAAAGCCCTCCTATCTTCTCCCGCTTTCTGATTGAAGGGAAAACCAGAGGTTACAGTGGCATGTGTACCTAAAAGTTCACATGGCTGCAGGGGGAGGTGTGGACCTGCCAGTCTAGCCTGGGAAAAGGATGGGATTGGCTGGGGAAGCTGAACCCTTCTGGAATTCATGGAAGCTTGTGCTGGGAGATTTAGATGGAGGGAGGGCAGAGACTGCCCCTTCTCTTCCTCTGGGATCCATGCTGGGATGTACAGTCAAAAGCCCTCACAAAACCCAGCCGGCCTTGGAAACAGCGTAACTAGGCAACAGGTGCTTGGCCCTGCAGAAACCCCCCCTGCATGGCCAGAGCCCCTGCACAGCCGGCTGCAGTGGTTGGCATTGGCCCTCCGGACCCTGGCATGAGAAGCTGCAGGGGGTGATGGCAGTGGAGGCCATGTGTGGGGACTCCTGAAAGGGAGCCTGACGCCAGAGAGCTGTCTGCTTAGCAGCCTATGGCTACAAATAAGAATGGGGTAGGATTTCTGGGCTTGGTTCTGAGTTTGTCTTTTTGGGAACAAACAGGTTCTCTTTCTGTGTTTTTTGCCTTGGAGCCAGGGAGTGCCCCATTCCCCCAAACGGTGCAGCATTTGACTAAAGACCCTTTTCCTTCCCCTCCAACCTTTTTCTGACATCTGTGTTCCACAGTGGGCAGCTGAAGGCCACTTTTGTTCAGTAACGTCGTCACTCCGAGTATGGTCTATTGATCAGGATAGAAATGCAGACTCTTGCGTGACCTCAGACTTAATCAGAATATTTATGTGTGTATTTTTTTATTTAAGTCTTACCTGAGGATATATTTATTAATTTCAGAGAGAGGAAGGGACAGAGAGAGAGAGAGAAAGAGAGGCAAACATTGATGTGAGAGAGAAACATCGATTGGTTGCCTCCCGTACACTCCTGACCTACAACCTAGGTGTGTGCCCTGACTAGGGATCCAACCCGCAACCTTTTTGTATAGAGGATGATGCTCCAACCAAATGAGATTCCAGACCCAGAATCTTAATTTTAACAAGATCTACCAGTTTGTGTGCACATTAAAATTTGTGAAACTTGGCTAATGGATGTCTCTACCTGGGTGCCCTTACTGGCTCCCCCCACCCAAACATCATTTTCCTATATTCCCAGGACTTGGTTCATGGTATCTTCATTCACCCCATTCCAAAAGCTGAATCGTTCCCTTCGATTTCCCCTCCTCCCCCTTCTGTTGTTAGTTACCCCTGTCAGATCCACTGCAATATTGCTCCTGTCTCTTCCTCGCCATCCCCACTCTGCGGCTCTGGTTCAGGCCTAGGAACCTGTGAAAACTGATGCTCTGATCTGACTTCTTTGCTACCAGTGTACCCCCTCTCCCAACTCCAACCAACCTCCTTATTACTTGCCGTGTAGCCGTATTAAAGTGCAATTCTGATTAAGATGGCAGCAGTAGAGGTGACAAGGAGATGCTTGGGATAAGGGAGATGGTGTAAATAAACATGCATCTAAGTGAACATGGGGTTCTGCCTGTGAAGCTGGTCAAGGTGAGTCTTTGACCAGTTTCTCCAAAGCTCCTCATGTGGAAATCAGTCCTGGAGTTGCCATTTGATGCTAACCAGCTTTAAATGATTGACTATTGCCTTCAGGATAACATCCAGATCTCCTAGGAGCATGTTCAATTGTTTGCTATGTCCCTTGCCTGCCTCACTAACAGAATCACTCATTGCTTTCCTCCTCATTCTAAAGAGCCATAGCAGCTACTTGGCTTTGTTTGAAGGTGCCTGTTGGTTTATAATTCCACACCTTGACATTGCTCAAATGCTCGCTCTCTTGCTCCCATCTTGTCAGCCTGTCATGTCCCAGCTCAAGTGTCACCTCTGTCAGCCTTTTGGACCCAGAAAGAGATTTAATATCACTTCCTTTATGTCATTTTAACCGATGGCACAATCATTTTATAATTTGATTTTTCTATGTCTATGTCTAGAGACCCTGAGGGCCATGGGTTTTGTGTTACTCATCTTCATAACCCCAGTAAGCACAGTGTTGGGCACATAATAGCCACTCAATAAAGATTTATTGATGAATGTAAGACTGAAGAGTAAAATGATGGCTTGAACCAGACATTGGAAGAAATGACAGATAAGACTGGGTTAATACACAAACCATGTCTGATGTCAGGCACGTAACAGGTACTTAACAATGGGAGACATTACTGTGCGTGCTGCCTCTAACGGGGTGATGCTTTTCTCTGGTCTGAAGATGCATTTAATTGGACTTTCTCATAAAACAGGAGTGTTTTGGCAAATGAAAAGTAGCATTGCTTACTTGAGAGGTGGCATTTATTGCTAGTGGGCTGATATCCTAGACAGAATTTGTTGTTAATGTTACACTTTTTTTTTTAGATTTTATTTATTTATTTTTAGAGAGGGGAAGGGAGGGAGAAAGAGAAGGAGAGAAACATCGATGTGTGGTTGCCTCTCATGTGCCCCCCACTGGGGGCCTGGCCCGCAACCCAGGCATGTGCCCTCACTGGGAATTGAACTGGCGCTCCGTCCACTGGGCCACACCTGCCAGGGCTAGAGTTTCATTTTAAATTTCTGGTACTTTAAGTTTCATGGCACTTTAGGGGCCACCATGTGTTATAAAGCTATGTTTTAATTCCTCAGTATGTCATATGTCCCTGGTTTGCCGCTCCGGCTCTTCTCTCTGTCGTGTGTGCCCACAGCTCTACGCGCTGCAGCACGGACAGCACTTGCCTGGTGTGGCCCGTGTGCATTTACTGGTCTCCCTCACATGACTCTTAAGTACTGAGCTGGGTGAGGGTAGGGGTGGGGCCTGGTGTACTGTAGAAACCCCAGGACCTAGCACAGTCCTGGGCACAGAAAGGACTTCAGTGTAGGCCTGGGCCTGGTACCAGCAAGGAGTGTTAGTAACAGAGATCAGGACTCTTCTGCTTATTGCAAAAAAGAATGAAAGAGAGGCCCAGGCATTGCCTGCTTCCCCCCACTCCCCCACTACGGTAATGTCAGAAGTTTCCGGTGAGAGCCTGAAACTACTGCCTGGAGATTGATTATTTCCGCCACCTAACAAAATTCTTTGCACAGAAGGCACCAACTTTTTAAAGCCGCACAACAATGAATTCACACACAGGGAAAGTCTTGATGCTCTAGTTTTAATAGACTAATATAAACAAAAAGTTTATGGTTTAAGAGAGTTGCTGTATGATCTTCTACATAAGATTGCGCACTTACTTTGTGTCAAGTATGCTTCTAGAGGCTTGACATGTATCTACTCAATCCTTAAAGCAACCCAGTGAGCTAGGTACTCTGATCATTTCGTGTCATAGATGAGAGAGAGAGAGCCAATCTGTGGTTTGCCAAAAGTTACATAGCTAGCAGCTGATGGAGCCCGAATTTAAATGAAGTAGTCAAGTCTGAGACTCTACACGGACTCATCGATCAAGAACTGGGACCTCACCAAGCTTCCTGCCCCTGCAGAGACACTTTCCAGAGCTATTCCTACTGGGTGGGGATAGGCACAAATGCAGCCTCTCCACATCTGCCCCCAGCTTAGATCTCCTGCCTCTAAGCAGAGTCCCCACAAGTCCCCTCTGTGCCACTCTCCCAGGTACCCCACCTTTACTTGCAGAATGCTACAAATTTCCATGCCTTTCTATCTCGCCATTTGCCGTGCCTAGCCAACGCCAACTTTTAAATGCTACCTTCTTTCACCTCTTCTCCTCCTCCAGGCAGAAATGGCCACCCCTCATCCACACGCCCACAATGGTGGGCCATCTGCCTGCGCCTCTATTGTTCTCACAACTTGTCACACTCAGTGTCCGCCCCTCACTAGACCGTGGGATTCTTGAGGAAAAGGATTATGTCTGACCTGGAGGCCAGTCTCATCAGGGAGAAAAAATGAAAGGAAACACCAATGTACCAACCCAAATCACTGAAAAGTAGTTTATATCTCATCTGAGTCAGGGAAATAACGTTGAAGGGAAGATCCCATTTTCCACACAGAAGAAACCTTTCAAAGATACACACTAGTTCTTTTTCAGTTCCATGATAAGTTGACCCGAAAATCTTTCTCTACTCTCTCCAAATGCTCATGGAGAACAGAGCTGTGGGGCAATTTTGCCTCTCTTCTTTTGCAGCCTTTTCCCTTCTGGATCTTTCCATGTCTTAGGCCAGGAACAGTCTGTTTTTGCCATATGAATCCAACCAGCCCCTCCAGCTTCCTGTTTGGGGCTTACTGCTCTGTCCTATCAATACCACATCGTCTACACGCCCCTCGATTATTACAAAATCAGGAGCATGTAATTCTGTGACATAACAATATCACACTCAAGCACACCCTATGACATTTTAGGTGAAATGTTCGAATTACAACTGTAAACTATTACACCCATATTATTACCCTACCAACTGCACTCAAGCAGGCGTGCCTTCTGCCAGACCCTGTCTGTGCAGCAAAGGACTAGGGTGGCTGGCGGGGGCGGGTGGGGGGGGTGCGGGGGAAGGCTGTGAGCCTAAAGGGTCTACATTTTCTCTCATCACGCCCACCCTCGTGTCCTCAGCCGCTGCTAACGAAGTCTGGCATATGATTGGTGCTCCTGCCTTTCCTTCCCTCTCTCTTTCCCTTTGGGAAAAAGCCCAAATATGTCCAAGGCCTTCCCCAAGTGGGCCCCGACATTCCTTCTCTTCTTCACCTCTCATTTCTCCCTAATAGAGTGCTAGGCTTCAACCAAGCAGCCACAGGGCCCCGAGCATGCATTTTCCCGACTCCCTCCCCGCCTTCCTCAGCCCTCTTCTCTCTTGCCCCTCCCTGCTTCTCAGCACCTCAGCTGCTCCCAGTCTCCCAGTTTCAGTCCCACTTGGCCCCAACAGCCTGCCCCATCACCCTCACCACCCTGTCCCTGGGATGGCTGCTCCCTTCACTGCCAGGACCTTCCCTCCTGTGGCGTGGTGGTGTCTGATTCATAGCCACGGACTGGTTTTCTCATTAGTGCCTCAAACGAACTTTTTGAGTCCTTTTATTGCTTGTCTAGACCATAAGTTTCTTAGAAACAGCAAAACTAATTCAATTGAACAGCAAGCTTAAAACATAATAACTCCATTGGGACATGACTATATTTCAATAAACCTTCGATGCATTATAAGACACATCTGACTTCTGAAAAGTTCATATGTGAAAGATGCATATCATGGGTGAAATGTGGTGTCAACTTCTTTCCTACACTGCGGTGCCCTGAGCACACCAGGCATGCTTGGCCTTTGTTTTGCCCTTGCAGTCTCCTTGATCTGGAATGTTCTTCCTGCCGGTCTTCCTGCCCTCACCTCCTTGAGGTCTCTGCTCAAATGTCACCTTCCCTGTGAGGCCTCCCTTCAGCCCTATTTAACCCTGAAACACTGCATCCCCGACTTTCATTTTTTTCTCTCCACAGCATGTATCACTGCTGACATGTTACCTATTACTTGTTTCGTGCCAGTGTTATTTCCACTGGGCTGTCAGCACTCGGCAAGCAAAGGTTTTGTTTGCGGCTGTAGTCCTCAGTGTCTACAGCAGAGCCTGACTCATAACAGGCGGTCAGTGACGTTGTTGAATGGACAGAGCCTGAACTTCATCAGGTCCGGGACGTGTGTTTTTGCTGACCACTTCCATCCCCCGGGCTCAGTCCAATAGTTGACAAGCAGTGGGCACTCCATATGTATTGACTGAGGGATGCATGTAGTCCTGATGCACTAGGTGACTTGCTGATGGTCGTCTAGCCTGGCAAGAGCAAGAAGGCCATTCGGCAGACTCCGGGACCTTTCTGTTCCACTGGGTAGTGACTGTTTAATTCTCCTATTTGAGGAAAGAGACTTTTTTGAGAAGTCTTTCTCCTGGTCTCCCCAATGCGCAGTGCACTGCTTTGCACGTAATGTGGCCGCAATAAATATTTATATGATGTGTTTTAATCCAGCATATTATTGCAACTGCCTCAGTTCCTCAGAGGTAAACCGGACATGCAGGTGCTCCCCGGCCCGCCCTCCCACCTGCAAAGGGCTTTCCAAAATCCAGGTTGAAGAGCTTTCTGGCCTCTTCAGCACGTTGACCTCCCTTTTACCTCCCTTTTTGGGACCCGATGGCCTCTCCTGCCCATCTGCCCTCCTCTAGATGGGGGACCGGCAGGGAAATGATGGGGAGGGAAGCCCACCCCGCATTCCTTATCCGGACCTCCCCGGCGCAGGAACCACCGCGAGGGGTCCCCTTCCCTGGCCCTCGGCCAGTGGGGCGCGCGAGAGCGGGGGGCGCGCAGCGGCTTTGCGCGGGGACGCGTGCGCGCGCCTTCCTTGCCTCGCGCGCCTGCCTTGCCTCCCTCGCCTCCGTCGCCTCCCTCTCCTCCCTCGCAGGGTCCGGTGGCTACGTGCTTTCTTTGTCAATGAGGCGCAGCTTTGAGCTGCAGTAGCACTCTCAGCCCGGGAACCGGAGCCGGAACCCGAGCCCGCGCGAGCCAGCGAGCGGGGAGAGCGGGGAGAGCGGGGCGCAGAGGCTGGAGCTGGCGGTGGGAGGGAGGGTCCCGAGTGCGCTCTACGGCCGCCAGCTCCCGCTCCTCGAAGCCTCGACCCCTCAGTCAGTAGAAGCTGCCCGGGGGAGGGGACCCCGGGCGGCGCCCGTCCCACCCTCGCTGCCCGGGGCGCGCCGGCGCGCAGCGACAGCACCGTGGGAACCCCAATCGGCTCCCACCGCGGCTCCATGCGGCCCCGGCCCCTGCGCGGTTGAAGCCGCGGCTCCCGGAGCCCGCCCCGGCGCGGCAGGAGGAGCGAGCGAGTCGCGCCGCCTGGCGCTTCCACCCTCCAACGCCCGAGCCATGGCCGGAGATGCCCGGTGAGGACCGGGGCGCCGAAGGCTGGGCTCCCCAGCGCGGTGCGGAGCGAGGCAGCGGCCTGGATGTGTAAAGTGTCTCCATGGCTCTGCAGGAGGCGAAGCCCCAGGGCCCAAGGGGAACTGGACTGGCGGCGCGGAGGCGCAGGGGCCGGCCTGGGACGCTCGGGCTCGGTGGGGTCGGCGGGGGAGCGGCGTGCAGCCCGGGCGTGAGAGGCTCCGGACCGGCGCTGGCCCCCCGGGCCGCCGCGTCCCAGGAAGCACCGCTGCCGCCGCCGCCGCCGCCGCCGCTGCTGCTGCTGGGACTCCTGCTGCTCGCGGCCCTTCCTGGGCACTGCCTGGCCGACCCGGGTAAGCGCTTGGCGGCTGCTTTGCCCTCGGGGAGGTTTCTGTAGGAGCAGGGCGGCCCTTAAGGGCCGGCACCTGGCGGGGCGGCAGTGGAGGGAGAGGTCTTTGCAGCACCGGCGCTGGGATGTTCTCCGCCCTTTGCTGCTGCAACAGCAGGCGAACTGTCGGAAATGTGTCTCCGGGGAAGGCACCGCTGGGCGGGGAAGTAAAAAGAGGTGTTTTCGCATCTTCTTTCTAGACAAGTTGCAGGTCCTTTCTAGTGGTCCCGCAGGCACGCTTCATTTAGATAAAGACATGGTGTGGTTAGGACACTTTAATATGTTGTAGTAAGACACAGTTCAGGGTGGGATGTCCACTGTATTTGGGGTTCCCTGTTGGGTGTCCACTTTTATTTAACAGCGTGAAATGGCCAGAGTTTTAGGCAGTTCCCATGTGGACTTACCAAATAGTGTTTCCCCCTCCGTGTTGACAAGAGACATCTTTTCTTTTGGAACAGAAGTACCTAAAATAATTGCTTGCATGTTACAAAGGAATACAGGCATTGATCAAGTGTATATATATATATATATACAATCCACTGTTTACAGGAGGTTGGTTAATAATCACCCTTGGCTCTCAGGCTCCCAAGAATCCTCAGGAAATAGATTTCTGCAATTCCTTGGACGATTTGAGAAATCTGTTGTAACTATTTGGGGAGAATTATTCTGCAAATGTGCTTTAAATTTACACTGTGCAGTCAGCAATTGTCTTTGAAATAAGAATGATTACTATGGCACTTGTAAAGGGCAGGCTTTTGTTTGTGATGAAATTCTGGGCTCTTGGTACATTCCATTTATCAAGGAATATAGTTCTCACTTCAGCTAATATGATCCTATAGTTTTGTGGTTTTTAGCAAGGACTAATGAGGACTTCTATTTTTCTCCTTCCCCAAACTAGATTAAATTATGAAGGAGCTCATACTTTAAGAGAGTTTCAGGTTTAAAATATTTCTTATTTTCAAGAGTTTAATTCAAAGTCACTTTTCCTTTGATTCATTTAAAGGGTCACTGACATAAGGTGTCTATGTGTGCAAGTGACTGTCCAGGAATTTTCTGTTGGGATTAAGTGGTTACAAAGTTTGGTTATCTTTGGCTATGTGCCTGAGACCTGAGAAAAGCCCCTGAAGAATTTTCACCCTCAATTTTTATGCTTCTAGCAGTTTTCAGTGAGTGAATTTGGTTTCATGGTTAAAAGGTAAGTCCTGAGCCAGACTCGTGTAAATAACTTAGTAGCCATCAGCTCAGAAACACACTTTGAGTTTTTACTTAAAATGAATCAGATCCTCGATAGATTTGTAAACTGTTTACAAGACATTAACTTTTGGGATGATCATTTGAATGCAGATACCAAAACCAGTCCAACCCTCTGTAATACGTGAAATTTGGATGTGTGTATTTTTCCTCTTCAGCCTGATGTCAGATGCTTTCCTCTGGTTTTGAATTCTGATCTCCCTTCTGGTCCCTGTCCATTGACCTTCTGAACCTCTGTGGCTTGACTTGACTCTTCTTTCAGACTGCCAGACTTGGGGGACTTCTGATCTATAGCTTTTGGTTTTCGCCAGGTTGTCGTTTTTCTTCTTTTTCTTAGTGTGGTGATCATGGAGATCACTAGGAAAGATGATTAAAGTGATGGTAAAAATGTCATTGAAGTTGGTGTTGTTCCCCAAAGCCCGCCTTTCCTGCTCGTCATTTGCATGGAGTGACTTGTTGCTTCCTCTGTACTTTTGGGGTGTTCTTTGTGCAGTCGCCCTGATGAACAATTCCTGGTGGTCCAGCTCACCTGTGGATCCAGTCTACTGCTGGGTTCCGGGGTTTGCAGTGTGTTCGCCCTGATTCCGTTTCACGACTTATTTCTCTCTCAGTGGAAGAGTTAACATTGGGCTTCCTGTCTTGCCTCCTACCTGCTTTCATTTGTTCTCTGGTTTCCATTTGAGGCAGCTTCAGGGCGGGTGAGTCCTGGACCTAATTCAGAGCATCCTAAGGAGTTTGGGCGAAGTCAGTGTCAGGAGGGAGGCAGGAGAAGAATGGATGACACTTTTCTGGGATCTTTGGCTTGCAAAAAACAACTCAGTTTTGAGACTTTCCCGAGGGGTAGCTGCAGGTTGGTGCTGCCTCTCACTGCAGAGTGTGTTCACTGCTGAGCAGCGTGAGAAGCAAACCCGTGATGCTGAGATCCTGCTGCAGGTGCTGGCTTGCTACAGCCTTGTTATTTGCATCATCGCTCTTCCTTGCTTTCTAAGCAAGGCTAGGCTAGGGATTTGCCGCTGTTGAAAATTGGGTAAAAATAGATTTGCTTCTGGAAAATGCTGTAGCACTCATTCAGAACCTTCGTGTCCTGAAGCTCCTGCCGTATGTTCCCAGCCCACGTCCATCCACTACACCCCAAGTTCTTTTGCTTTAATATTCCTGAGGGATCGGTTTCCTTCTTTCCGTTTCTTTTAAGGAAAGGCTGCTGCCTTGAATGTCCTCCCTCAGACTTCCTCTCCTAACTTCCATCTCCACAGAACCCTTGCTCATGAGCAGTACCTTCGGTTCGGGGTGTGGGAAAGACTGTTCTTTGTAGCAGCGCAAGCTCTGACGCCCTCTGTTTCCCTCTTCCCTCTGGGGCTCCAGGCACGTGGGTGAAGTTCAAATTTGACTTCCTCATCTTCTTAACCGATCATCCATTCAGCTCATGTCAGTATACATTTACTGTCTGCCCACAGGTGCAGGTACAGTGTTCATTCCTTGATGTGACCTTGTCTTTCTGGGCCTCAGTTCTCTGATCTGTAAAGTGGGGATAATAATAACTCCAATCTAATTGGGTTGTTTTGAGTATTAAATGAGTTAATACATCTAAAGTGTTTAAAACAGTGCTTGGTACACAGTGAATGCTCAGTGAGTGCCAGTGTTCTTCTAAAGTGACAGAAATTGAAAAAGTGGCAGTTACTGTGTGTGTGCTGTGCTGAGGCAGGGGGTCCAGAGGTCAGGGTACGATAGCAGTTTGTAGAAGCTCCTCATGAAGAGGGTGAAATGTGCCCTTGAACTCTGATACGTGTGATCAGATCTAATGAAATGAGGGAAGTTAATTCTGGAAGAGCGGACGGAGGCTATAAAGGATGAGTAGGCATTGGCAAGGTTGATGGTAGCATTTCAGTTAGAGGAAAAGTAGGGGACTCTTTGTGGCCGGAACACAGGTTGCTAAAGGGAGGAGAACCCGGGATACTTTTAGTTTC
The DNA here is from genome assembly GCA_004026765.1 of Micronycteris hirsuta. Lineage (NCBI taxonomy): Eukaryota > Metazoa > Chordata > Mammalia > Chiroptera > Phyllostomidae > Micronycteris > Micronycteris hirsuta. The sequence continues at coordinate 49,860 of PVJI01005025.1, forward strand.
CTGGGACTTTCCCAGGCCCTCCGCTCAGGGGGCTCCACCCCCTCGGCTCTCCCTGAAGGGTCCTCCCTTTCTCCCACCAACTCGAAAGTTCCTGGTTTATCTTTGTTTTCCTCTTGCCTGTTACAATGCCCAGCGGAGAGTAGACACTTATTATGTTTTCAGTCTTTTTTCACTTATTCCCTCTGTTTCGCTGATTCTGTTAGATGTTAGAATAATTATCTTTTTAAGTAATCCACAGTAAGTTGTGAATGAATGCCTTATTTGAGGAATTAATTGCATTTTGAAAGAAGGATTTGCGGATACCAGGGAATCTCTAACTTAGCACAATATATGGGGGAATAGTTTTGACTCAAGGTGTGTTTCCTCTCTCCAACCTGGTACACCATCAGCTGGGAGTCCCATTTGAAACAGGTGCACAGTACATGTGTTCATTCATTCAGTCAATATATCTCGAGTGCCTCAGCTTTCTGAGGTTACAATAATGAATGAAAATAAGCTACCATTCTCATGGGACTTAGGAACTAGCCCAGTGCTTTCCAAACTTTCCTGTGAGTGTAAATCACTCAAAGTTCCTGTCAACCTGCAAAGGCCGATTCCGTGGGTCTGGGACAAGGCCTGAGGCTCTGCATTTCTAACAAGCACAGGGCGATGTTGTCTGTGGTTCCTTGACCCCGCTTTCAGCAGGAAGTGACCATCAATCGGTAAATGTAGGTTGGGTGGGGCAAGAAAAAAGTCTTACTGCAATGGGTTTAAGAGAGGAAGAAGAGACAGAAAAAAAACCAACGTAAAGTCTTTTCTACAAAAAGAAGCAGAGTGATAGGGAGGGATCCTTGCACGTTTTACTCTCAATATTAATTATTAGTGCTTCAAAATATTTGCAAGATGTCCCAACCTTGCCTCCCTTTCCTTCCCCAACCCACACACAAAGTAAAGGAAAGATCTTGGGAACAGAAACACCACACTTTTAATGTCGACATCAAATGGAAGTCCGGTATCCCCTTCCTGCCCCCCATCCTTCCTTAAGACTAAACATCACTGTGGAATAGTAGAGAAACTGAAGTTCTGGCAGAGAATTTCTCAGAAGCTGACTTATCTCAAGGCTTAAATGACTAGAATATGATCTGCGGATATTCAAAATGAATGTGCATGCTTCCTTTTTTTCATTAACCTTCAAACTCTTATTGTGATTTTCCTCCTTTCTTTTTCTTTTTTTTTTTTAAACAAACAACAACTCTACTCTTCTCCAGACAAAAATGAATAGTTGGAATGACCCTAAAACATTTTCGTTGCTTGACAACATATTACAGGGGATTTCTAAACACACAGAGGGACACATTATTCTATGTCACAGGATGACTGCCTTGGATGATGACTCTCTTCGGGGACTCCAGGACCAAAGGCGCAGTTAGCAACCTGGGAATTGTGAATGTCAGTTATTGTAGCTGGTGGGAAGGTGGCAAGGAGTCATACTTATTTGGCAATATTTATCAAGTGCCTGGCATATGCCAAGCCAAACTTTTTCATTCAGTACAGGAGGTTTCATGGAGAACAAGCCAGGCTCAGCCCCTTCCCTCAAGTGGCCTGTAGCCTAGGACAAGAAACCCTTACTCAGCAGGTAGAGAGGCAGGTCCCTCACGTACCTCTATGAATTGGGTCAAGTGAGGGGACGTGGCAAAGCAGACGGTACCTGCCTTGTCCAAAGAGGCTGTTGCCACTCAGCTGCAGCCTGCGAGGGAAGGGGGCTCAGGGTGCCAACGTTCTTCTTAAGAAAGGCGGGGTCTGTATTTAAATTCTTGTTTTCAAATGTCACCAGCTAATGCAGATTTTTGAAATGTCATGCTCTGCAAAGAACACACCCATGAGCTACCACTTTTTTCTTTTTGAAAGTAAAGTTTATGAAGGTATAAATTATATACAATAAAATTCACTTTTCCCCTCCCTCACCTGAGGACATTTTTTCACTGCTTTTAGAGAGAGAGGAAGGGGGAGAGAGAGAGAGAGAAACATTGATGTGAGAGAGAAACACCAATTGGTTGCTTTCTTGTGCATGCCCTGACTGGGGACTGAACCTGCAACCTGAGTATGTGCCCTGACTGGGAATTGAACCCGCGACCCTTTGGTCTACAGGATGGTGCCACCCTGGCCAGAGCAAATTCATCCTTTTCAGGTATACTGCATGATGAGTTTTGACAGAAGTGTACAGTCATGGATCCACCACCACAATCCAGATATAGAACATTTCTATCCCCTCCTGCCCCTTTTTCTAGCTCAGGGTTTTTAAACCCAGGCACTGTTAATACTGGGGCTGGATAACTCTTTCTTGTTGGGGACTGTTTGGTGCCTTGTAAGATGGTTAGCAGCATTCCTGGTCTGTGACCAGTAGATGCTAGTAGCTAAATTTGATATTGCTAAATGTCACCTGGCAGGTAGCATTGCCCGCGGTTAAGTTCTACTGCTCTAGCTTTGTAGTAAGTCTTGAAATCAGGGAGTGTGAATCCTCCTTTTTTCTTCATTTTTCAAAATCTTTTTGGATATTCTATGTCTTACGCTTTTCCATATTGATCTTAGTATCTTCTTGTCACTCTCTATTAAAAAAGCTTACTGGAATTTTGATTGGAATTTCATTGAATCTAAATCAGTTGGAGAAGAATGAAATCTTAACAATATTGACATTTTTGATCCATGAACATATCTTTCTCCATTTATTTAGGTATTTTTAAATTTTCTTTCATCAATATTTTGTGGTTTTTAGCATATTAACTTTGTACATGGTTTTTCATGCTTTAGTAAATAGTACTTTAAAAATGTCTTTGAGCCCTGGCTGGTGTGGCTCAGTAGATTGAGCACTGGCCTGCGAACCTCAAGGCTAGTGGTTCGATTCCCAGTCAGGGCACATGCCTGGGTTGCAGGCCAGGTCCCTGTGAGGGCCATGTGAGAGGCAACCATACATTGCTGTTTCTCTTCCTCTCTGTCTGTCTCCCTCCCTTCCCCTCTCTCCAAAAATAAAGAAAAAGAAAATCTTAAAAAAAAAAAGAAAAAAATAAATAAAATCTTTTAAAAAAATGTCTTTGAGAGTAGATAGAAATATGATTGTTAGAATATTAACCTTGTATCATGTGACCCTTCTAAACTCACTTCTAGTAGCTTTTGTAGAATCTTTGGGATTTTTCTAAATAGAAAATTGTGTTATCTATGAATAGATAGTTTTATTGCTTTATTTCGAATCTGGATGTCTTTTATTTCTTTTTCTTGCAGTCTGCACTGGCTAGCACTTCAAGTACATTTTTGAGTAGAAATGGGGAGAGTGGCCATCCTTGCCTTGGTCTCAGTCTTGGGGGAAAACCTTCAATCTTTCATTATTAAGTATGATGTTGCTATAGTTATAGTTTTTTTTAAAGTATTTTTTCTTTTTAATCTACAATTGATAGACAATATTATATTAGTTTCAGGTATACAACCCGGTGATTAGACATTTATATAACTTATAAGGTGATCACCCCAATAAATCTAGTACCTGTCAGACAGCATACGTAGTTATTACAATGTTGACTATATTCCCTATGCTGTACTTTACATATCCATGACTATTCTGTAACTACCAATTTTTACTTCTTAATTCCTTTACTTTTGCCACCCATCCCCCCAACCTCCCTCCTGTCTGTCAAAATGTTCTCTGTATCTATGAGTGTGTTTATGGTCTGCTTGTTTATTTATTTATTTTTTAGATTCCACATATAAGTGAAATCATATGGCATTTGTCTTTCTCTGTCTGACTTATTTCACTCAGCAGAGTACCCTCTAGGTCCATCCGTGTTGTTGCAGATGGCAAGATTCCGTTCTTTTTTAATGGCTGAGTCATAGTTCATTGTATATTTGCACCACTTCTTTATCCATTCATCTATTGATGGACACCAAGGTTGCTTCCATATCTTGGCTCCTGTAAATAATGTTTCAGTGAACGTGTGGATGCAGGTGTCTTTTTAAAAAAGTTGTTGATGAGAGAGAGAGGGAAAGAGAGAAGGAGAGATCAATTGATTTCATTGTTCTTCTACTTCTTTATGCATCATTGGTTGAAACTTCTATGTGCCCTGACTGGGAACTGAACCCACAACCTTGGCGTATCAGGGCGATGGCTCTAACCACCCGAGCTACCTGGCCAGGGTGCTGGTGTCTTTTTTGATTTTAGTGTTTTGGGTTTCTACAGATAAATACCGAGAAGTGGAATTGCTGGGTCCTACAATACCTAGAATAGAATTGTTCAGTCCTTCATTGTCTCTTATAACTTTTGTCTAAGTCTGTTTTGTCTGGTATGAGTATTGGTATTCCAGCATTTTGTTTTGTTTTGTTTTCATTTTCATGAAATATCTTTTTTCCATCTCTTTACCTTTAGTCAGTGTGTATCCTTTGATCTGAAGTGAGTCTCTTATAGACGGAATAGGTAAGGGTCTAGTTTTGTTATCCATTCAGCTACCATGTATATATCTTTTGATTGGAGCATTTAATCCATTTGCATTTAAAGTAATTGTTGATATGCCCTGGCGGGTGTGGCTCAGTGGATTGAGCACCATACTGCAAAGCAAAGGGTAGCCAGTTCAATTCTCAGTCAGGGCACGTGCCTGGGTTTTGGGCCAGGTCCCCAGTGGGGGGCCCACGAGAGGCAAACACATATTGATGTTTCTCTTCCTCTCTCTCACTAACAATAAATAAAATCTTTAAAAAAATAAAGTAATTGTTGATAGATATGTATTTATTTCCATTTTATTATTCATATTTTTGATCTTTCTTTTCTTCTTCTTAAAGAAGATCCTTTAACATTTATTGTAATACTGATTTGGTGGTTATGAGCTCCTTTAGCTTTTTCTCATCTGGGAAGCTCTTTATCTGTTCTTCAATTGTAAATGATAACTTTACTGAGTAGAATAATCTTGGATATAGGTCCTTGCTTTATATTACTTTGAATATTTTGTGCCAATCCCTTTTGGCTTGCGAAGTTTCTCTTGAGAAGCCAGCTCACAGTTTTATGGGAGCTCCCTTATAGGTAACTACTTTTCTCTTGATGCTTTTAAGATTCTCTCTTTATCTTTAACCTTTTGCATTTTAATTATGATGTGTCTTGGTGTAGGCCCCTTTGGGTTAATCTTGTTTGGGACTCTCTGTGCTTCCTGGACTTGTATGTCTATTCTCTTCACCAGGTTAGGGGAGTTTTCTGTCATTATTTTTTCAAATAGGTTTTTAATTCCTCGATCTCTCTCCTTCCAGCACACCTGTGGTGTGGATGTTGGTATGCTTGAAGTTGTCCCAGACGCTCCTTACACTACCTTCATTTTTTTTCCTTTTTGCCTTTCTGATTAGGTATTTTCTACTTCTTATCTTCCAAATCACTAATTTTATCCTCTACTCTTTTCCTAAGTTCATTGAGCATCCTTATAACCAGTGTTTTGAACTCTGCATCTGATAGATTGCTTGTCTCCACTTTGTTTACTTTTTTTTCTGGAGATTTTTCTGTTCTTTCATTTGGGACATGCTTCTTTCTCCCTCATTTTGGCTGCTTCCCTGTGTTCATGTCTATATATTAGGTAGAGCTACTACATCTCCCAGTCTTGGTAGTGTGGCATTATCTAGTATGTGTCCTGTAGGGTCCTGTGGCGCATCCTCTCCTGGAGGATCTGCTGTGCAGGGGCTGACCCCATGGAGCAGGGCTCGCTTCAGCAGGGCTCTGGTGCCCCTTGAGTGTGTTGCTCATGGAGGTGATTGGGTGGTGCTCTGGTATGGCCTGAAGCTGTCCACCAGGTGTACTGGTTGTGGGGCCTCCTGGAAGGTGCAGGCCAAGATCAGCCTCTGCCTGTGGTCTGCCCGGGTCCACCTGGCATGAGCTACAGAGTGATCTGCAGACGGCTGCTACTTGTGCTGGGTTTGGAGGTGCCTGGGAGAGGCTAAGCTGCGAACTGAGGTCAGCTGTCACTAGTGCTGGGTCTGGGGCCACTTAGCAGGAGGTACAGGGCATGCTGAGGCCAGGTGCTGCTTGTTTGCAGTTTTTGAAGCTTTGATAGATTTTAGGAACATCTGCATTATGAGCCAAGACAGGCCATTTGTATGGAAAAGCTACCGGCAAAGGTTTGGGTGGGCCTGCAAATTGGTTGGGCAGGGTTTCAGGTGATCAGCGTGGGGTGAACAGTGTTAGACAGGTTGATGGAGACTCAGATATGGTGCCCACCTGCTGGTCCTGTGAGGGGAGAGCTCAGAAAAGGAACAGTGCTCTGCCAGCACTTCTTTCGAGGAGAAAGCCACCCCTCCAAATCTCTCCCCAAAGCCAGACAATTCAGTTTTTCCCCATATGTCCCTGGCACTTTCCAAGCTGCTACTCAGTGCTGGTGCTCTGAGCGAGTCGGTCCCAGTAAGCTCACATGTGGGCCCCCATAAAGAGGAACTCCTGTGAGTCCAGTAGTCCTCTGTCTTACTGAGCCACAATCCCTACTGGCTTTTACAGCCAGAAGTTAAGGGGACTTCTCTCCTTGGTGCTGGAACTCTGAGCTGGGGGGCCTGGTGTGGGGCTTGGACCCCTCGTCCCTCAGAGGGGACCTCTGTAATAGCCAGGATAAACGGGGATAAACACTGTGTTTAAACCAACTATTACAGATGTAAATAAGGCCAAGTAGCTGCCTCAAGCATTTAGCCCAAGGTCACTGCTGCACCTGCCATCTGTCTACTCAGGCAAGACTTTGCCTAATGCATCCTAACCACAAAAGGGGAGTTTGATTTAGATTTATATATGTTAAATCTATTCTTAGATTTAAAATCTCTTGACTTCAGAAACACAAAATGGCTTTGGTACTTATGCAATACCAGTTAAAAGGAGGTCTCGAGTATTTCTAACTTCACTGTTTTGATGTGAGATATGGAATTAGTGTCAGAATGAATCCAGGACTCCCAGACCTACTATTCTGCCTCTGGCCCTGTGGTCGAATGCTGCCCCTCTGTCACTCACCCTTCTATTTGCACAACATCAAGAGCAAACCAAGGAAGGCTGAAGGGAGCTGTGAAGAGAAGAAGATGTATTGAAATTAATAGTACACCTTATAAGTCCCTGTTGGAAAAAGCCGAGCAAAAATATCTCTAAACCTACAGACTTCATTATCAAGTAATGAGTCTTTGTTTTGAACAGAATAGGAGGATCTGGATTCTGAGCATTATTTTAAATATAATTAAACTGGATGGAAGTATATTAAAAAATCAGTGCTATACAGCTATCTTTGGCATTTTCATGTTATTAATACTGGAGGTAAAAGCACAAATCAACCTGGTGAATCCTACAGAAATGAAACCTTTTTTTAATTGGGGTAGAGAATTTCTTGTCTGTTGTCCAGCAATAAAAATGACATTTTAAATAACTGTTTTTCCATTCTTATGGCTAATGTAATGTGGTTACTTTTCCCCACAGGGGAACTTGTCCGCAGAATTTGGTATAGCACTTCACAGTGGTTGCAGTTTTCACCCTCTTTTCTTATTTGAATCTCAGCTCACTTCTAGGAGAGGGTTGAGAAAGTAATTTGCTGAAGATCATACAATGGTCCAGGGATTTTCACATTATTCTATGATTCAGGAGACAGATTACCTAGCTACTCAAACAAAGCTAGCTCAAGTTTGGGGCCCGAGGCCACAGAGGAATTGCAGGCGACATACTCAGTCTAGGAATGAAATATAGCTGGGCCCTGCGGACGCTCTAATTAATGGATAGAAACCAGAGCTAACATTTTTGAGCATTTACAGTTGTGTGAACTCACTTGATTTTCACAACCCTGTGAGGCAGGCTCTGTTACAATCCCTGTTTCCGACGAGGGAACTGAGGGACCAGTAATTTAACAGTGCCTCATCCAGTGTCGCATGGTTAAGTGTCAGAGGTGGGGCTTGACCCCAGGCAGAGTGATTCCGCAACCCTGAACCTGCTTCCATGGTAAGAGGCTGGGGTGACTAGCTTTGTGTCTCACGAACCTGGTGGCCTTTTGCTTCTCTCTCTTCCTGCAGGCTGTGTCCGTCCATCTGCCTCCTTCTGCAGACTGGCTTTCTCTGCTTACCTGTGGCTTCTTGGTTTCCCCATAACCGGACCTTACTTGGGGCTTTGTTTGCTGTGGTGCTCACGGCAGCCAGAGTTGACATGCCTGCCCTCCGCTTCTGTCTTGGTCCCAATTCTGTCTTTCCTGGGAGGGAAGATCAGGCAGCCATAGTCTGGTCAGTGGAGTGAGGAGTCTTTCTCCCTCATCTGATCAGCAGAGACCAGAGGAGAAGGGTCATATGGCACAAAAAGGACTTCCTAGGCTGACCCTCCCTTCAGCTGTGGAAGTTTTAAATGAGGTGGTGTGGACAGGGCAAGCTCCCCCAGGCTTGTCTCCTCCCTCATGGCAGCACAGAACGGGGTGCATGTGCTGGTAAGCTGGCTCTATGGAAAACAATGACAGCAAGCAGCCTGACTTGTAGTGTTGGCCAATTGCCATGGTGTAAATACTCCCACCGTGGCTGATGTCAGGCTCCCAGTGTGACAGCAGAGCTGGGAAGAGATGCTCACAGTTGGCTGAGCACACAGTTGGCCATCTACGGACTTGGTGACACAGGGCAGCTGGCGCAGTACGTGTGGGATGTCTTCAAGGAGTTTGAAGTTTAGGCTTAAGAGGCCCACCAACTAGGTGCTTTAGTGATTAGTTAAACAGGAATAAGATTTCGAGGAAGAGAGTATGGAAGATAGGCACATGCAGCCTAGAATAGCTTAAGGTATGTCGTCTGAAGTATAGGCACATAGAGATGATTTCTAAAATATTGCAGTTTCCTTCATATGCTCTCACTTGGGACATATAATTAACCCTTTCACTGATTTTAAGATGTCAGACCTTGTTTTCTGCCGGGGCATTGGTTTTGTTGTCTGACACTGAAAGGTGTAATTTTTTTTGCTTCTAGATGTCATCATCTACTCCTCGTTTGGTCTTGTCATGTTTTCTAACATACAGACCTAGAGATGTGACATCCACGTGGTGGCCTATGAGGCCTCTTTCAGTTGAATATACACTACTCATCTTGATTGGAGGTTTTATTTATGATCACAAGGCCACTGTCAGTGCATGTAATTATGCTAAAAGTCTAGACAGTCCCGTGCCCGCCTCTGCCAGTGTGTCTGCCATCTCCCTAGGTCCCGAACCGTGTCGGGTTGGTTCCTTTCCCTTGCACATCTGGAAAGGGGACTGGGAGTCTTGGCTTTGGTGTATTCCTTACAATTCTGCTGACGTCCCCCATCTTCTGCCTAATGGGACTTTGTCCCCAACCCGGGCCAGCTCTGAGGGTGGTGTTGGTCACGGGGAGATGGAGTCAGGGAGCATTGACAGGGTAGAGCTCTCCTTAGACACGGAGTTCCAGATGTCCTCCTGATGGAAGGTCAGGGTCTTTCCCTATAAAAATAGAATCATTAATTTATTCTCTTAATTTCCCTGGGGATGTAGCGAGAGAAAAATTTTACAAGATTCTTGTTTTATGTTTCATTGGAGATTTGTCCTAGTTTGTGGATAAGTTGACTTCTGAATAGGAGGATAATGTTTATGAAGCAGCTACTAATGTGTTAGTCACTGGATTGAGAGTTTACTCCCCAGGAGGCTAAGGTAGGGTAGATCTGTCCATTTTGCTTGGAGAAAGCTAAGATTGAGAGAGCATTTATGAAACTGACTTGCCTAAGGCCACCTAGGTTGTAAATGTTGAAGATAGGATTTGAAGCCACATCCGATTACAATGTAAATACATTTTCAGCTATACTGTGTAGAACTTTGCCCATTTATTAAATCTCCAAACATCCAGAGTTGGGAGTACTGCACAGTGAACAGCCACGTGCCTACCACCTAGACGGTACCGTGGACACTGTGCTGCCTGTGCTTCATTATCTGTCTGCACGGCCCCCTCTCCCTCTGTCAGTTCATCTTATTTTTGATGTATTCAAAATAAGCTGCAGACATCAGTACACTTCACCCCTGAACACTTCAGCATGCCATTGATTAGAGTCTAGTATGTGCTTACGGTTCTTTTTGGGAGGTATTTTTTACATCCAGAGAAATGCAGAAATCCTAAGTATGTATTTCCAAGTTTTGACAAATGCATGTACCCTCGTAACCTAAATCTCTGTCATGATACAGAACCTGACCATCACCCCAGGAAGTGAGTTTCCTCTTGCCCCTTTCCAGATATCTCCCTCCCTGTTCACTCCCCACCCCCTTACTCCCCAGGCATCACAGTTTGATTTTTTTCCACAATGGTTTTGTTTTTATATCATGCAGACTTAAATAATTATGCCCGTTGTTTTAAAATGGACTTTTCCTTATAAGTATTAAGTCAGACAGTATTTATTGAGCACCTGGTATGCAGCAGGCACTGTGCTGGGTGCAGGGGAACAGGCATTGACTCACGTGGAGGGGGGAGAGAGAGACATTATTGGTCAGCTCCTCAAAGGAGTAAGTACACCCTTACGAGCAGACGTGAGGGCTGAATGGGATGTGTAGGGTGCAGGAGGATCCTTGAGGAGGAGAGGGGTCATGGAAGGCTTTCCTGAGGAAATGACGTTTGAGCCAACTTCAGAAGAATGAAAAGGAGATAATCAGACAGGGATTGGGGGCAAAGGGAAAAGTGCATATTGTCCTCTGGTGGGAGAGAGTGTGGTTTCTTTGGGAACTAGGGAGAAGGCAGGGGTGGTTGGTGGGCAGGAATCAAACGGAGGGTGGGTGGTGGGCTGGGCAGAAGAGGTAGCAGGACCAGATCACACAGCTGCTTCTAGCCTCATCTTAAGAGTGATGGGGACCCTGGCTGGTATGGCTCAGTGGATTGAGTGCCAGACTGTGTGAACCAAAGGGTTGCTAGTTCTATTCCAAGTCAGGGCACATACCTGCATTGTGGGCCAGGTCCCCAGTAGGGGGCGTGTGAGAGGCAACCACACATTGATGTTTCTCTCCCTCTCTTTCTCCTTCCTTTCCCCTCTGTCTAAAAATAAATAAATAAAAATCTACGGGAAAAATTTCCATTATAAAAAGAAATAAAAGAGTGATGGGAAGCCATTGTGTGGTTTTAAGTAAGAGTGACCTTGACATTCAATTATCCAACCAGTTGAGTTGGAGAAAGAGGAAATGTGGACTGTATGTTCTGAAACTGCAGCTAAAATTAAATATCATTGGCATGAAGCTTCCAAATTTTGGGAGAACCCTACTGTACATTATGAATCCTACACAAACCTTCACATTCCTTATGAGTTTCTCCCTTGCCTGTCTGCCTGCCCGGGCAATACTAGTTACTAAATAAAGGTCCTCTGTGCCTCATCCAAACTCATAGATTCAACAACTGCCTGTGTAAGGATGATGCAAAAAACTCTTGCCTTACTCCTGAGGATGAGACTCAAATACCCACGATTTATCGGACATCTTTACCCATGGCTACGGACATTTCTCCCTCAAAGTGAACTCAGCTTCCCTAAGTCTTGCTCCCCATTCTGTATTTTCTATTTCAGTGAGTGTGACCACCACCCATTTGTTGGAGCCAGAAATCTGATGATCATTTTATATTCCTTTTCCCCCTTTCCTTCTCTAGTTGGCTGCTAGATCTTACTACTAGTATTTCTGAACATTGTCATAATTCTGTCCATTTTCTGTCTCTGCTGCTGTAGTTTAGACCCTCCCTCTTTCTGGTTTGTGCTCTTGTCAAAGCCATGCCTCCTGATTGGCCACCCTGCCTCCAGTCTTGGCTCCCTTCTACCCAGTTTCATCCTCCAGCCAGAGATTCTTATAAAGCATAAACCCACCCAAAGCTGTCAGTGGCTCCCCATAACTCAATTCAACTCCACTGCTTAGATCTCTGGGTTTTGTATGAATGATCCAGTTCCCCCAAAGCCTTTTCATCCCCCTTACATTTTATTCTTTCCTCCTGGGAAGCCTTCTTAGCCCTGTCTGCTTGGTTAGCATCTGCACTTTCTTTAAGACTCCGTTCAAGTATTGCTTCTGTCAGGTAGCCTTTCCTGGTGCCCACTCTGCCCTCTACCCCAGGACTTAGATGCCGCCCTTGACTCCTACCCTCTGTACCATCCTCAGGAGCCTGCTGCTCTACTTCCTCCATCTGACTGTGAGCCCCTAAGAGGAGTGGTTCCCAAAAGGTCCTCCCAGGTACACAGGGTCATGGAAACCCCTTCACAACCACTGTGATCCATGTGGAAAAGTGTTTTCGTGATAACTGAGGGCACATGCTGTTATAGTCACATCTTCTAGAAAAACTGGCTCAGGCGGAAGGGCAAAGAATACACTATACAGTTAAGCCAGCACCAGGGGACAATTGAGACATGGCTCTTGGAGCATAGGAGACAGCAGGTAGTGCTGTCAGGGCAGAAAGCTGTGCTGCTTCAACTGCTAACAGCGGATAATTGTGGAATCAGTGTAAGTTCTAGGGAAGGAAAGTGTGCAGACAAGCCTAAAGTTTGAGAGCCATTATCTTAAAGCTGGGATTAGGTCTTCCGTGTCTCAGCACAGGGCCTTACACATACAGAATAGGTAAGGGATAGCTATGATGTGTATTAAGGAAGGAAGAGAATTTCTTTGGATGTTCTGACCATACATGTCAAAGTCTGCCATGTTATTTCTGGTTGTAAAACCTTTCTTGATCATTTTGCCAATGAATATTTATGGATAGCATAGCCCTTATCTAACAGAAATGAAAAACATTTAAAAGTCAGGATTTCTAGGTTCTCTGAAACAGTCAGGAGATTCTCTGAAACTAGTCCACTTCAATCATATATTGGCTGTGATGGGTTTACCATGGTAACAGTCTAATCCCCAAGTCTGTAATGGCTCAGAGCCAGAGGATTTTATTTCTCAGTCGCATAAAGACCAGATGAATGTTCCTGATTGGCAGGCAGCTCTCTGCCAAGAGGTGACTCAGGGATCCAGGATCATTCCTTTGTGGTTTTGCCATCTTCATTCTATGACTTCCAAGGACACTGTGCTTGTCTGCACCCAGCTGATGGAAGGGGAAAGAGAAAGGGGAACAGGTCCAAAAGCACTGTGTATCATTCTGGCCACATTCCGTGGATTAATGTGGCTCTCTCACTCGGCCAAACCTACCTACAGAAAGACTGGGAAATGTGGCGTGAGAACACATGTGGAGGACAGCCAGCCGCTCTCTGACGCGACTCATTTTCACCTGTGTGGCCCCTTCAGGCATTTGAGTTTGCAATCCTGGGTTTAACAGCAGTCAGTGGTGGAGATAAGGAAACCTGGGTTCTAATTTCTGCAGTGTCATTTCCAGCAGGACAGGGACTTCATCTATTTTGGTCACTGCTGTATACTCAGTGCCTGGCACACAGTAGGTGTTCCACAAGCCTTTGTTGATTATATGAATGAATGCCCTTCTGACCCGGGTGATGATAATAGCTACCATTTACTTAGTGCTGATTATGTTCCTTCCTTCCTTCCTCCCAATGAAAGGGAAACTTTATCGAGGCCCCAGGGTTATGGGATTCAGGCAGAAGGCTGGCCTGTGAGCTCGGAAGGTGGTGAAAGGGCCTTATTTAACCTTCTCCTTGGGGCACAGGTTGTTGGTGTGGCCACACTTCTTGAGGCAGCAGACAGCGCAGGGGTGTAGGCAGGTGTAACACTTGGGCAGATCATCTTGTTGAAGTGGTACTTCTGGGCGAGCTGGCAGAGGGAGGGCTCGATGACGCCACCATGCGGGCGAAGCACCAAGGAACCGGGTGGGCTCTTTCTGAATGTTGTAGTGTAGGAGACTGCGGCCATCCTCCGGCTGTCGGACCTCCAAATCAGATGCTGCTGGTCAGACGGGATGCCCTCCTTGTCTTGGATTTTAGCTTTGCCATTCTCAGTGGTGTCACTGGGCTTGACCTTGAGGGTGATAGTCTTGCCAGTCAGGGTCTTTACAAAGACCTCTGCCTCTGCTGGGGAGGCTGCTTTGCCACCTCGTTGAAATGCTACATACTTAATTCTTCTGGTACAGCGACTTTAAACTTGGGAGCTCCTTCAGCTCTAGTTAGTGTGTATAATATCTTAAGACCTGGGGGTGGTGGGGGAAACAGGGAAAAGAACACTTCTCTATTCCGAATTTTGTTGGCTTATTATCATGAAGCCAAAGAAGAACTTCTAGAAAATAATTCAAATGTCTTTACCTTTTCAGGATTTTATACTTATTAAACCCAAGGGTTGCAGAACTTGTAGTTTTTATCCTTTGTTACAGGTGAGATAAAATTCTCACAAGTCCCCAAGCTTACCCGTGGTTGGGACTCCAGGCGGTGAGCTGGCCATCTGGTGAAATGGACATCACCTCCTACAAACAGGCATCTCCCATGGTGGAATGCCACCCCGAGGGGCATCATGCTGAAGGCCTCTGGCTCTGTCCACTGCCCACTGGCCATCTGTTCTCCTCGACCCCAGGGTTTATCTTGGCTTTGTGTGCTGATGGACAAGATCTCTTCTGAGTCCACTGTGCCCACCTTGGCCTTCTTATTATTTTTAAAAATTTCTTCTTAAACCTTTGAAATGGTCCCAGATTATACTAACTGAGTTTTGGGAATTCAGAATGACAAAGATGAAGAAGAAAGAAAGATGCAGCCATTTGGTCCCAGGCCGTGGCCTCCCTGCTCATCTGTCTCTGGGTTCAACTTTTTGGCCCCTGGCGTCATAAAGCCTGCTCTTGCTGGGAAGAGCTTACCTCACTCACGCTGATGGGAGGCTGACTTTTGATTCCTCACTAGTTAGTTGCTTATCTCAACCCATCATGAAGAAGGATATTTAATAATCTGCTCTGAACTTAGTATTAATTATTAGAAAAATAATTTCTATTATTTTGACATTAGGTCACATATTTCAATGATAATTTTGACAGGCTTGTTAGTTTTTGGACCTTCAGGTATAGCCATCTTTAAGAGTCAGGGGTACTTGTAAACATGTAGAAATCAACCAATCAGATATTGACTGAACATGCATGATGAGCTAAGTAAGGTCAGTGTTAAGTGAGGTTTCCAAAATGGTACCAATCGTTCTTTTAAGGAAAATACACAAGGCCATGAGTGCATGAAAATAGCTCATCAAATACAGAAGGTAATGTATCTAGGTGCAGAGAATAAATGTTAGAAGAATTTATCTCATTTTTTAGTCCTCATGGACTGGGCTGTCAAATTCAGTCCCCACTTTATTCTGGGTTATAATTGGCCAGGACTGGTGGGTCCCCAGTGCTAAGAGCCTCTCTGGAAGGGCAGCGATTGCTGAGTGTCTGTGGTCATGGTCTGAGATGGTGCTAGAGGCCCTCAGGGAACTTCTGAACTGTTGATTGTCACCAGAGCAAGTCCTAGAGAATCATGTACCAGCAAACAAATCTTTAAAAGTGAAGTTGACATTTTACTCCTGAAATATATCCTTACCACAACACACACTGAAAATTGTGGAATAAAATAATCTTTAAATTGGTCATGGCTGAGTTGCCTGAACTGTAGACTCTCTTCATCGACAGCTCTGTATTGCGTGAGTTCCGGTGAAAGCAATGGTTCCCACTTACTCTGTCATGTTCCTGACACTGTGCTGGGTGCCTGAAGTGCTTGTCATGGCATTTCATCTTCACAGCTGCTTTATGAGGTGTGACTCTAATTATTCCCATTTTACAGATGGGGAGGCTAAGGCTTAGGGAGGTGATGTAACTTGCCCAGGACCACACAGCTTAATGACGTTGGGTCTGTCCCTCTGAACCCAAGGCTAACTGCTCTGCATGGTTGTACCTGCTCCTTCTCTGCCCAGCGGGCCACATCTCAGGCCTGAGGACACGATAAAGCAGTTTTAGCTCATATAGCTCATGTTGTATACTTTCCAGAGGCCTTTCACAACTGTTATTTCCTAGTATGATCTGGCCTCAAAGTGGGTATGAGGGTGGTGGTGGCCATGAGGATATCCACGTTTGGGTCTCTCATTGGAGATTTGAGATGCACAGCCAATGACAGTCATTTTCAAATGTTTATTATTGGGGATAATGAGAATTGAATAGATTGTGTTTTGATCCCCATAGTATTTGAAATTCAAGTACCCTGGCCAGAACTCTAACATTTTATGGAATTCTAAAATACACCTACTTTTTCCCACCCCTGTATTATTCATTACTTAATTTGACCAAAGAATTCAAAAGAATTCTAATTCTTTTGAATTTTTCAAAACTCACACACAGAGATTGAATCAATTTTGCTTTTAGTCTTGTTTAGCCCTTTGAAAACGCATAGGCCTGAGTCGCACTGTGGCTCGGAATCTAAATAAAATTTAGATGCCGTGGGACACGATTCTGAACTTGCCCTTTGCGCTCGGTGAGTTACGGGTTTTTCTGGAGGGCTCGTCATTTTCCCTGCCCTCGGTGACCACAGCATTTCTCATGCCGGCGATATTAAAAATAGTGTTTTGGTTTGCAGCCACCTGTTACGGAATTCACATAAATTTACGCCTGAGGACTGGACCTGAGATGGATGTTGAGAATTTCTTGCAACTGTGTGCTCAGTTTAAAAGTTTCCAATAGATTTCTCATATCATTCATCTATTCAGCAGCATTACTGAGTGCCCACTGCGTGCCAGGTGCAGGGCTTGCCTTCCCGTGAAGACTCACCGTTGCTCTTGTCCTGCCCCTTTCTCAGGGTGGCTGCTAACGACCTCTGAGTGGCTGTCAGCACTCACCTGCGCACCACACATTTGTTTGCTGGATGCCAATTATCTGCAGGGACCGTTAGGTGTTAGGACACAGTCACAAGTATCTGTAATATGGTCCATTGGGACAAGGAGGGTCTTGGTCAAAGAGATGCCACCAGGCTTTGGAGCACAAGGGGCGTCCCTCAGAAGCAAGTACACAAATAGAAACTAAATAAATGCTGGGTGACAGGCAAATAATCATTTAATCCATGTCTCTCGTTTTACAGAGAAGATGTTGAGGCTCAGAGAAGAATTATTTGGTCAAATTAAGTAATGAATAATACAGGGGTGGGAAAAAGTAGGTGCATAGTTGTGAGTACCCCAGAGTTTATTCTTGTATTATTATTTATTAATTATTATACTATAACTGTAAATCTACTTTTGCCCACCTCTGTATTGAAGTTTTCATTTTAGGATTTGGCAACGTCTTTGGTTTTAAGCTCAACAGGACTAAGGAATAAAATTGCCCTTTTAAACATCTTCTGGCTTTGACTGCCATATTTTTCTAACAGCCAGCCAGAGGTGAGGAGAGGACCATAAACCCCGTTTGCTAGGTGAGTAACTTCGGTCACACAGATTAAATGACTTGCTTGTGGTCACTCAGCTGGTTAATGACGGCGTCAGACCCAGAGCCCTCGTTAGTGTCCTGTGTCCTTGCCACCATACTCTGGCGGGAGCGGTGCCCCTGTGCACCACTGGGGGGCGGGGAATAGAGTGGAAATGGAAGGGCAGGAAGATATGGGATCAGCAAGCTTGGCGTTTTGGGTTCTGCAGAGGTGTTGCTTATTCTCTGGCACCCCATGGGTTGTGGGTGGGAAGCTGTGTGAATTTTTCTGCATCTCCCCGCTACTTTCTCCTTTCACCCTCACACAAAGCCTCCTTTTCCGTTGAAACGTCTGCCTTCCCTCTTCTTGTTGCTGCCTCCTCTGACCTTACGTATATACCTGACTTCATTTATTGAAGATTAGACGTACTTGAAGTCTTCCTCCCCAGGCCAGGTTCTGCCGTCAGTGTAAGCAACGTCAGGACCCACGTGGATAACCCACCCCCTCCTCCCACCACTTCAAAGCTTCTTGACTTAATTAGAACCATCTCTATTTTCACTTCAGCTCAGACATTCTCTCATACCCTGGACCACCCTCAGGGCTTACCCCCTCCCTGAACTCTGCGACTCCAGTATTCGGTTACCTGTCCCCAACCTCTTATCATCTGGTGCTCAGTCCCTTCTTCCCCCTTTGCCTACTTTTCGGCCTTTCTGAGGCTTCGGTCTCTCCAACTCTGATTTGTAGCGTAGTCCATCTGCCCCGTCCTGCTGCTGCTTGCCCCTCCCCCCAGCTGAGCTCCGTGCATGTCTCAGCCCCCTTGTCTTTCTGTCTTTCTCAACTTGCACACCCCCCACATCGGGATCGTTCAGTTGTTCCCTGCCTCTACTTCAACCCCCAGGCTGCTGAATATATAAAAATATACCTGGTGCCTTTACGATTCTTGTTTCCAGCCTCTCTGTAGTCACCTGGTCTGACAGTGCTCATCTTAGCAGGGTCTTCAGTGCCACTTGCCATCCCTTCATAGAGTTCTCATTTCCCCAGATGGCCCTTCCAAATGCCCATGACTCTCCGTGAGCCTTCTAGCCTGCTTCTGGCCGCCCAGTCCACATTTTCAATCAGTGACTTTTGTGGCACTGTCTTCATTTTATTTATTTATTTATTTATTTAAAGGTTTTAGTTATTTATTTTTAGAGAGAGGAGAAGGGAAGGAGAGAAATATCCATCTGCTGCCTCTTGCACTCCTCCAACTGGGAATCTGGCCTGCAACCCAGGCATGTGTCCTGACCTGGAATTGAATCAGTGACCTTTCGGTTTGCAGGTCGGTGCTCAGTCCACTGAGCCACACTGACCAGGGCCTATCTTCATTTTACATGTGGGTGTGCCCCATGGTTCTGTCTTAGACTTCTTGTCTGCTAACTTCACCAACATCTAGGTCTAGGTGACTTACAGTGACACATGTTTAACAGAGTTTCTCCTGCACTGCAGCCCTGTTCGCTCTTCTGGATGCTTCCAGTCACCACACATTCAGCTGTTTCCCAGCCTGTTCTCACCTGGTCCTTCTGCTGTAAGCCTGGCCTGGGTAAATGGAGCCTCTGTCTGCCTGGCCACACGAGCCAGTCACCAGAGTCATCCCAGACTCTTTCCTCTGCCAGCCAGCACATCTAATTGGTCCTGTCAGTTCTGTCTTCTTAATATTTCCTGTGTCTGCCTCCTCATCCTCCTCCATTTACTCGGGCCCCTAGGATTTCCCATCTGGATGATTTCTGTAGCCTCTTGTTTAGTCTTTTTTCCCCCATCCACCTCAGTCCATCTTCTATCGATCTTTCTAAGTCATAAAACCAATTGTATCTCCTTCTTCATCCTAAGGCTGAGAGCTGCATCGGCCCACTGGTTAGCCTGCACCATCTTTGAGAACTATTTTCTTTGGGCTTTACACTTGCCTATATTAAAAAAATCAGAAAATGTTTCATAAGATCTTCACCTTTCTGACTTATCACTGTGGAAACCATAAGCCCTGGCTCCCTGACTCCCGCACTCGCCCCGGGCAGCAGCTGGCTGCACAGCAGGACCATGGCGCCCCTCAGTTGGAGTATGCCTCTCCGGTTACTCAGAGACCTGCCTTCCCAGGTGTGCTTCACTCACCTGTGTCACACGCCTGGCTCCTGCATCTTTGAGTCGGTGGCCTTTGGTTTGTGGCATGAAGCTGGGCCTTGAGATGCAGGGGCCCCATTGCAGTCCTTGTTTGCTGTGTCCATCAGGCTTGCTTTCCGGAGCACCTCGAACTTGGCATTCTGTGTCACGGCTCTATCTCGGCGCGCATTCCTCTCCTGGTTAAAACCCACGCGAGAGGCAATACTCTTTTCCAAGAACCTTGGCAACCACGTGGATGACAGTTTCATCCTTAATCTTGTAGAATAGGGGTCCACGAACTCCTCGAGTATTCTTTTCTACATTATTTTGATGGCAATGCACAATAAGAACCACAGTTTACCTTTTGACCCAATACGCACCCTACCAAAGAAAAAAAGTGCCAAGAAATAATACCTTCCATGACCTCTCTTATTTTTTTTTCCTTTTCCTCTTCCTTTCCTTTTGTTTTCCATCTTTTCCTTCTCCCCTTTCTTCCTTTTCCGTCCAAGCTGGTCATAGTGCACCACATAGATTTCATGATCCACCCTTTGCACGCACTGCCTGGGGGTGTGCGTCAGTAAATCCCTAAAATTTTAGGTTTAAATTCACATGTACTTTTCTGGGAGAAAAGATTTCCTTAGTATTCAGGGACCCGAGTAAAACAGATTGTCTAATACTGATTTAGATATTTTATTTTCTTTGAGATTTGACATCACCAGTTTCATGCACCCAAGCAGAGAAATTAGTGAAATTACTCTGAAGGTGGGCCCTTTGAGTCGGCTCTCTGACATGTTCTGTGTTGTTTGTTGTTAAATGAAGTTAATATTTGCAGACGCTCAGGGAGGATGAAATGGATCCTTTAAATCTCTTGCATGCACGCGCAGGTGAAAAGCTGGGTGAGGCACCATAAAATGGATTTACTCGGTGAAGGAGGTTTCATAAAACCTTCATTTAAAGCCAGATAAAATAACAGCCCAGGAACTTTTTTTTTCTTTCGGTTTATATCATGTCATTTGTTCAACCATTGCCGTTGGTGGTAGGAATGAAGAAAAAAGTGGTGAACAAAGTAATAATCATGCCGTCATGAAATTCAGAAAAGAAGAAAAAGAAATGAAAATAGAGTATTGCCCAAGCATTAATATAAATAGAATAAATATTATAAATGCATGGATGCCAAAATGTGTAATAGAAAACTTAGATTTGTGGAAGGGATGAGTAAGAAGATTCAGAAAAGACATGAAAAGGTGGCCAAAATGATTTTGTGCTACAAAATGATTAAGATGTGGTTTTGAGTAACAGTTCAAATGAAACTGTCATTTAAAAAAATCCAAATTAAATGCCTTTTATAATGTCTTCCCTGTTATCCCCTTATATATCTGGTTGGCAAAGGAATGAAAAGCTGTGTTAGGAAGAGATCTTCTCCATGTTCTAGGAGAGGAAGCCTCCTTGTCGGTAGGCTTACCGACCTGGCCTGCTGTCGGGAAGTTACTGGTTTCTCTGAGTAGGAAAATTTATTATTACCCACGTGTACCGTTCCTTTGAGTGATCTTGGCAGTTGGAGCAAAACTAACTCATCACTACACCAGTCAAAGAATGAAAAATGATTACTATGATGAATTTTCCTTTTTTACTTTTGTAACACAGGTAAAATTTTATTATAATTTGTGTGTGTGGCGGGGGGATGGAGTATAAGAAAACCTTGTTACTCCCCCGAAACCAGCATGCAGAGAATAGGGGCAAACATAATCCCGAATCCCAAGACATCAACACACCCGCTGTCCCCATTTCTGTTAGTAACTGAGTGCTGCTTTAATTGGCTGGGCTTGCTTTCAGAAGACTGGGAGAGGAGGGGCTCCTGTGGGCTCACACTTATGCTTCACACGTGCACAGGCCATATGGCCACACGGATGTGCCTGTGCACAGGAGGGGCGCCTGCCGGACCCCTTGGCTGTCCATTTGGTGTCTCTGTTTTCAAGGGGTCTTTGATCCAAATCATAGGACCTCGTATGTCTCACAGGCAGATGGACGTAGATGGGGGGCTGGAGCACAAGATCGCTCTTGCTGATGCTGTGTTGTAATCTGGCAGAGAGCAAAGCTCCCCAGAGCCCAGAAATCCCAGGAGGCCTGGCATTTGCTCTCCACCTGCACATTTCTTTCTTGAGGCCCTCACCCCACGCTGCACCGAAGGGATTACCTCTCACTGAATCTTTCTTTGCAGATCTAACTGAAGAGGGTCAGGGCACCTTCCAGGAAGCAATTGCTTTACTGTCCCCCACCCCTTTTTTGATTCCAGTCCATCCATCCATTCATTCATTTTTGTAACTCTTTGGTTAACCTTTGCTTTCATATATCCAGGTGTCAGTTGAGGTCTCCTTGCCCCTTAAGCCCTGTTTAGATGGGCTCCAGCCCCCCTGTTTGCCGACTGGCGGAAGAATAATGCACTTTCCTCAGGGGCTTATGTTCTTCCTCTCACTTCTGCCTTTGAGCTTCTGCTTCCACGTGTGACCCGGTTTGCATGGGGGCTCTCAGTCCTGTCTCTTCACACATCTCTCCAGATAGTGCGTTCAGTCCCTTTTCCTGATTTCTTCAAACAGCCCACCTGAACTCAGCATTTACAAGTACACAGAAGGCTTTATTTTTTTTTATTTTAATTTTTTTACATTATATCCCTGGAACTTTAACCTTATAACTGGAAGTTTGTAATTGTTGACCACCTTCACCCTTTTTGCCCACTCCCCCTACCCCCAATCCCCATGTGACTCTGGCAGCCACCAGTCTGTTCTCTGTTTCTACAGGTTTAGTTTTTTAAGATTCCGCATGTGAGTGAGATCATTCGGTATTTGTCTTTCTCTGTCTGACTTACTGCACTCCGCATAACGTCCTCAAGGTTCAATCATGTTGTCGCAAATGGCAGAATTTCCTTCTTTTTTATGGCTGACTAATATTCATTGTATATATAGACCACATCTTATTTTTTTTAAGGTTTTATTTATTTATTTATTTTTAGACAGAAGGGAATAGAGGGAGAAAGAAAGGGAGAGAAACATCAATGTGTGGTTGCCTCTTACATGGCCCTCACTGGGGACCTGGCCCGCAACCCAGGCATGTGCCCTGACTGGGAATTGAACCGGCGACCCTTTGGTTCGCAGCCCACACTCAGTCCATCGAGCTACACCAGCCAGGGCAGACCACGTCTTCTTTATCCTCTCATCCATTGACCGACACTTAGGTTGTTTTTGTGTCTTGGCCATTGTGACCAATGCAACAGTAAACATGGAATGCACAGGTATCGCTTTGAGAGTTGTTTTGCTCCCTTTGGTTCTACATCCAGAAGTGGAATTGCTGGATCATATAGTAGTTCTATTTTTAATTTTTTGAGGCATCTGAATACTGTTTTTTTATAGTGGCTACACCAATTCACATTCTGACCAAGAACGCACAGGGGTTCCCTTTTCTCCACCTCCTTGCCAATACTTAATCTCTTGCCTTTTTGGTGATAGCCATTCTGGCGGGTGTGAAATCGTATCTCAGTGTGGTTTTGATGTGCATTTCCTTGATGATAGGGATGTTAAGCATCTCTCATGTACCTGTTGACCATTTGTATGTATTCTTTCGAAAAATGTCTGTTCAGTTTCTCTGCCCATTTTTTAAATGATTTCTTTTTTTTGGCTACTGAGTTGTATGAGTTTATATATTTTTGATATTAACCCTTTATCAGATATGTGACTTACAAATATTCTCTCCCATTCCGTAGGTTTTCTTTTCATTTTGTTGGTGGTTTCCATTGCTGGGCAGAAGCTCTTAGCCTGATGTAGCCCCACTTCATTTGCTTTTGCTTTTGTTGGCTTTGTTAGGAAGACAATAATGATGGTTGAAGAGTCCAAAGGCAGCAAGGCAAATGGCTGTAAAATGTCCATGCTGTGCCCTTGTTTTGAAAAGTTCTTAGGCCAACTCTAAAAACCCTCATTCTTCTGCCCTTGCCTTTCTATCTTTTGTCTTCTCTTTTATCCCCAATCCCCGAACTCCTCATCAGTTTCAGTCAGAGCTGTTGGGCTTTCTTTGGTCGCTTGTAACTCTCAGTGATCCCTGCCTACGGGGGTCTCACCTTCCAAGCCCCAGAAGCACATCATTTTTTTCTCCCTTCCTAAACAAGATCGTTCTCTTCTTAATGGCCGCTCATATCATAGAAATTTAACTCAGTTACTTAATTGTGTACTTTCTAGAGAAAAATGAATTCTGTTCTTTTAGGTAAGGAATAGGTATTTGTTGTATCCAAAATAGAAAGATTAGAAATGTCTTTTGCAGCACATTCTTCTCCTAGACACGTAATAACCAAGCGAATGTGTTCTGGAGCTGGGAGGGAAGTCATTTTTACCAATAACTGATCTGGAGGGCAAGGGGAGTGGAGAACTAAATGCTGAACTTGAAGTGAAGTGCAGGGGACTTTGCCACTTATCAGCTCTTGGCCTTGGCTTTGGGCCAGTCACTTGCCTCTGTTTCTCCTCTGCAAAGATGCATTCAGTGATTTCTAATGTCTTTGAAAGCTCAATGTAGATATACATTTTAGAGCTTCCTAAATTTCTAGGAAAGCTTTCTACACACAGATACCTGTGTACGCAAGTTTTTTTTTTTTTTTTTCTGCATCCTGGCTCTAGAAGTCTAAGATGATACAGATTTTCTTCTGTTCCAGAGTTGGTTGCCTCACCTCTGACATTGCCCTTGAGATTAGGTAGGTGTCCTTCCCTTAAACTGGATTCTGAAAAAGGCCAAAAGATGCTTTTGTGGGAAACCCTTTTCTCCTTTAAAACAACACAACAGTCAGAGGTTAGATACAGTGTGACTGGTGCTGGGGGTGGGGGTGGGGGGGCGGGGGGGCCTTGAGGGCCAGGGATCCTGGCATCTGTGTTCTTCTGTTTGTTTTCTTTTTCTTTTTTCTTTTTTAAAGATTTTATTTGTTTATTTTCAGAGAGAGGAGAAGGGAGGGAGAAAGAACAATGTATGGTTGCCTCTCACATGGCCCTCACTGGGGACCCGGCCTGCAACCCAGGCATGTGCCCCGACTGGGAATCGAACCGGGACCCTCTGGTTCCCAGCCTGCGCTGGGGATTCACTGAGCTACACCAGCCAGGCTTCTGTTTGTTTTCTTTTGCGGGGGAGGAGTTTGTGAAACTTGGAAAGAGTCTCAAAACTCTCCTTCCCTCACTGACACCAAACTGAGTGATCGCGACCCTTGTGAAACCCTAGACTTTCGAAGGTCCTGGTGTCCTAAAGTACTGGTTTGAGGGCTTTGCAGAGTTCCTTATCAGAGGTCAGAAAGGTGGTGGTTCATAATTTATTGTCCTCTAAAGGGCTTTTTGTAGGAAAGTCAAATGGATGACATTTACCATCTTAAAAGTTTCTCTCGAGTTCTCATTTTTCTTGCTGGGTTTCCTGGAGATTAAAGGAGGTAGCATTTCTTCGAAGGTAGACCCCTCCTCCTTCGTGCTTCAGTGACATTTTTGCTAATCCACCGATTTCATTAAGGGTAGGCTCTAATGTCACACACTTTGGACTGTGACTTTTCCCAGAATCAAGAAGGTGAAAGAAAATCAATAAAGATCTGGTGCTAAATCAAGGTCATTCTGCTTGCTTTTTCTGTTCTCCTCACTTATTTATTCTCCTTTTTTTGGAAAACACCCATTTTGAATGACTTCATTTGATCATTATCATTATCCTCTTTCTCAATTTTAAATGAAAAGCCCACAAGCTAGCTTTTCTAGTGTGTTCTCACATCTTTTTTTTTTCTTCCCTGTACTTTTATTTCCATAGTGGTTTTCTGTAAGTCCTCAGGGCATTTTGGGATGAGATTGGGAAGAAAAACTCAATACAGTGTAAAGTTACCTAACACCCATCTAAGAGTAGGAAAAACACTTAAAACAGCCAGGAAAAAAATCCCAAGGGAGTCTGGGTTGGTGGGAGCCACAAAGGCCATTTTGTCCTTTCTCAGGTCCCTCTGTCTGTTACTGCTGCCTTTCTGCCTTTTATTTCCTTTTGTTCATGGCCCTCTGCTGTGTCTTTACTTCCACCCCCAATCCTTTTTCACAGAACTGTGGAATATTAGATTTGGAGTGTGAACCATGGGAATCGCTAAGACCAACCCCCTTGTTTTTTTTTTGGAAAAGGAAGCTATGGCTTAGAGAAGTTATCATTAAAAGAGGCAGTGGACTGTAGCAGAGAGATTTCTCCGAAGCTTTGGAAGTGCAAAGGAATGGGCTCAAATCCTGGTTTAGCCATTTCCTGGCTGAGCGCTCCTAGGCAAGTCTCTCAACTGCCTTGCTGATGGATACTGCGGTTGTAAATGGGGACAGTAATGCATTCCTCCTGGAGCTGCTGTGAGGTTAACGGAGATAATGAATCTCCTTGTGTCTCGGCAGTGCCTAGGAAATCACCCCCGCTCCCCCAAACAGTGACGATTATCACCAGCTAGTTAGAGGCAGGACCTGGATTAGTTTGGCTGCAGGTTTCTTACTGTGATGGACATTGTTAACCATCTTGTTACTGAAACACCTGTGTCAATGCATCTTGTGCTCTGCTTTCCATGGTTTTCAGTCTTCGTGGCTTTTGATGTTGAAGTTGGCTTTTCAGTTTATGACCTCATCTCAGCCCTTGAAATTAATACTGCATTTTAAATTCTACTAGGTTCCTTGTGGGCCCATGAATGGAACATGGATGGGTGTAAGAGTAGGTAGCATTTGACTTTGTCCTTGAAGTGGATGTAGGCTTGGGTCCATGAAGAAGGCAGAAGGGAGTTCCAAGAAAGGGGGAGCCACAGGAGCAAAACTAGAAGCCAGGACTTGCAGGATGTGTTTGGGGAATAGTGAATTGTTTGCCAGGCCAGGGCGAAGATAGTTTCAAGAAGGCAGGACTAGCCCACTCTATGACATGCTACAAACACGGGGGCAGGCGAAATCAGGGACAGTGATTAGATTTGGCTATGCAAGTTTCCTTCTGAGCTTCAAAAGGGCCACTTCAGTGGAGTGGAGGGGGCACAAGCCAGGTTGCAATGAGTTACAAACAGAACGAGAGACGGGGAAGTGCAGTCTGCTGGTGCAGACCAGATGTCCCCAAATGCTGGTCCTAGGTCATTAGAAGTGAAATGAGAAATACAACATTAATATAGTGTGTTTTTCATAAGCTTATTTTATTTACTTTAAATAGCCATCCCATAACCTGAGTTTGTACCTTATATTTTTGGTTTTAAAATGTCCCTTCTTTTATGACATGATGACGGTTCTCAAAGCTGGTTGCACATGAGAACGCTCAGGGAGCTTCTGGAAGCAGCAGTGTCCTGCTGCCCCTCAGACCAGAGTCCTGGGCGGGCCTCCTGCTGGGGCGGGCTCCCCGTTCCCCCCATGGATTCTGTCGTGCAGCCAGGGTGTGAGCCTCTCTGCTAAGGGGCGGTAGGATTTTTATGGTAGTAGTTGTTGTGTTGTTTTCATTTTTAAATGTCTTTACTTGACAAAATTAAAAATTGTAAACTCTTGGTTCATTGCCCAACCTTGTTTTGTTTTGTTTTCATTTTTACTTATATTTACTTTCTCTTCTACCAATTTATGAATTCAGATGGCAGGGATACAAGTGAAGTGAACTTTTTCAGTGACAAGGGAGAGTTTGTTATGGTTTTCCTTTTAAAGAGTTAGGTCTTCTAGTGCTTTTGAGCAGCATTCAGTGTACTCCCATTTTCCGGAACGTTCCGTTTGTATGAGGTAAGGCACACTTGTGTTCTCAAGCACAGCTTGAGTATCACTGAGGATTATTGAGAAATCAAGCCGGAGACTTAGGTTTCATGGATGCAAAGCCCACAGTCCTGTCCTCCATTCGAGCCTTATTACCTCGCTGCTTGTGGGGGAAGAGGGTTCCTCTGTGGCTCTGCCGTGCCTTCTGTCCTAGCTGCACCCAGGACATCTTGTCCCGTCTGGTCCTTTCTGACATTGCAGGTGAAACACCTTTTTACTTACAATTGCAGGTCTGAAGTATGGCATCACGTAGGTGAAACATTCTTTCTTATTCCTGCCTTCTGACGCTTTTAGTGATTTTAATGTTTAAAGGTCAGAGTAGGAAACATCTTAAATGCAAAACATTTAATTTCCATTAAAGTTAAAGTTTCCTAAGCCTGTGTTATAGCCAATAAAAACGATGATGTATTAAATCAGCTAATGTCCCATTTCTTCCATGAATATTTTATATGAACTGCAGAGAAAGAAAAGTCTATATGTTTATTCAGTTATGTCCAGTGGCTATTGGAAACTTGTCTTGGGTTAGTATATGAATGACTCCTATTATTTATATCCATATTGTACAAAGAATTACATGTATTGTTCTTGGAGCTTGTTTTGCAGACTAAGTATACTGGCTAAATCTTGCTAATATAGGCATTCCCTGAATTACTAACATCCTTGCAGACTTGCTATAAATAAGACTGCGTGGGCTGGGCTATGCTAGGCAAGTAGCGAGGTTCTACCAGGGGGCAGGAAATGGTGTTTCTGGGTGCCTGCTTGCTCTAGGATTAATCCTGAGGATATAGTGTTGATAGCAAGGAGTCTCTTAACAGACCTCCACCTGGTCAGCTCAGCGCTGGTCATTTGCTCTGGGACTGACAGCTCGGCAGGCAGATCACCCATGGTCAGGAAGCTGTACGAATTCCTGCATTGTTGATCATCTGTTCGACCTGTTACTGTGGTTTCTTAATGTATTGAAATATTTTTATGGGAATATTAGATATTAGCATGAACATTTACACATAGTAATCTGCTACGAGATAGGTGTTATTATTCACCCCTTTCCACAAATGGAAAATGGAGATGCAGAGAGGTTAAATGACCTGCCTGAACTGGTAAGTGCCAATGACAGGATTTGAACCTGGGTAGTCTTATTCTAGTTATGGTCTTAACTGATATACTCCATTCTCAGGGGAATACATAATCCTGGCGTAACCAAAGGCTTTCCAAGAGAGAATGTGAAGATGTTCCATAGTTGGCTCTGGGGAACGTGAATCTCATGAGATTCGCCGTTGGAAAGCATTTCATTTCTAGATGGTTCAGGGAAACACTACATTGGACTCCGCCTTCCTAAAGATGAACATTCACCTTCACTTTCTAGAACTTGAGGAATTTGGCGGCAAAGAAACCAGTTTTGCTTTCTTTACCCCAGAATCTCCTGAACTTATTTGAACATGGACTCCTTTCATCGAGAACCCTTATTAGCATTCTGCAGAGCGAGTGGTCTATGGAACATGACTTCCGTTGGCCCTGGATTTAGATTAATTAATTCTCACAGAAGATGTGTTCCCTTAACATGTGCAGTCAGGATTGTTACGCTGCCATTTAGCATAGTAGGTAAATATTTAAAACTTCTTATGATGTTAGTCTTTTCATTTTATATTCTGGTGCAATCTCTGTAATTAATTATCTTCACTTATTTACCGGATACATGATAATCTATCCTAACAAATAGGCCAAGAACTTTTTCAGGCACTGGGGAAACAAAAAAGTGACAATTATAATGAAAAATTTAACAGTTCATCCATACAAACTGCTGGCGTGCACCTGTGTGCCTACCGAGGGCCAGACACTGCACCCACCTTTGCGGGGCTGTCTTTTGAGGCTGCCTCGCTGTAGAGGGTGAGGATACTTGCGTATGTCTAGTGCATCTAGTCAGGGTGTTTACATTTATGAAAAGAAAAGCAGAGCAGGGGTCCGACACAGAAATTGTGTGTGAGGACATGTAATCGCCAGGATCTGGGTGTTTCTGAAAACAGGGAATATTTGAAATTCCCTGAAATTGCCCTGGAAAACTCTGAGGTCGCCATTGGCAACGCATGTGGGACATTATAATTTCTTAGTTCAGCAAAGCTACTACCTAGTATTTTTATTAACTGCCACTTTTTATTAGCACACAAGCCAAGAAGTATATTAAAATTGTAATTGGTAGTTACGAAGATCATCATGAACGGGTTCTGCAACATCCTTAAGTGCCTTCAGAATCACACACAAATGAAGCCATGTGCAGTATGGATTTAGCACGTAGTATATTTTATAGTGTGGTAATTTATAAAATGAATAATCAATGGATGATTAGATAATCTTGTCAAAGGGCTTTTCAGAACTATGGTAAAACACATGTAACATAAAATTTATCATTTTAACCGTTGTTAAGTGAACAGTTCTGTAGTGTTAAGTATATTCACATTGTTGAGAAACAGATCTGCAGAAGTTTTTCATCTTGCAAATTTGAAACTCTGTACCATTGAACAACCCCCCTTTTCCCTCTCCTGCCAGCCCTGGTAACAACTATTCTATTCTCCGTCTCTATGAATTGAAAGACTTGGGGTACCTCATATAAGTGGACTCCTATAGTTCTTGTCTTTTTGTGCCTGGCTTCTTAACACTCAGCATAACACCCTCAGGCTTCATTTATGTTCTAACACACGACAAGATTTCCTTCCTTGTAAAGCCTGAATAATACTCCATCATATGTATACACCACTTCAAAAAAATCTGTTCATCGGTTCATGGACATTTGTTTGGGTTTCTTCGAACTCTTGGTTATTGCAAAAATTGTAAAAAGACTTTTAAAAACGTGATGCCTAGTTTCTGTCATAAGCTAATAATATAATTCACGTAGCAATCCTTCTATTAATGGATTTATAGGTGACTTCAGTTTTCTCTGACCGTAAACATCTGATAAATGTCTTTCGTAAATCACGGTGATGTCTCTGATTATTTCCTTAGAATAAATTCCTGGAATAGAATGACTGGATCAAAAGGGTGCACATTTTTAAGACTTCTGGCACACGTTATCAAATTATCTGTCATAAGTGCGTGAATAGCGTGCGAGGGGACCCATCTCTCCACACTCTTGCCAATGTTGAATATTGTCATTAAAAAGCAAGACAGCAGAAGACCTTTGCCAATTTGATAGTTGAAAATGGTTTCATTTTGTTGTTTTAATGTGAATTACTGGCAGAGAGGCTGAACTTTGTTTTTTCATGCGTTTATTAGCTATGTGTGGGGTGTGTGTGCTCAGAGTCTATTGACATCCTTCACCCATTTTCTGCCAAGGTACTTAGTATCTTCTCTTACTGATTTTAAGACCTCTTTATAGAGTCATAATATTCAGTCTTTATCATACCTTGCAGGCATTTACCCCAGTTTATTACTTGCCTTTTAAATTTTATGGTGTGTTTTGATATCTGATATTTAATGTAGTCAGATCAATGACTCTTTTTCTTTATGGGTTCTTTCCTCTGTGCATTACTAAGACTGGTGAAATACTAGGTGAGGCAAGGCTACTCTTCCCTGCTTTCTGCTCCAATTCAGAAAGACAGATGAAGTTGTAGCCATGTTAGGTTCATGCAGAGCATTAAACATCTCGTACTCATTCATTCATTTGTCCATTCAAAAATCTTTATCCAGTGCCCACCATGTTGTAGGCACTGCATTCAACAGTGGGTTGCACAGTATGCAACCAGCTTACCTGACTGTGGTCCCCATGCATGATGGATTTTCACACAGTCCCAATTTCAAATATTCCAGCTCATTGTCGGTCTCAGGTATCAGACTAGCTGTTCTGAATCTGGCTTCCACACGTGTGGGTGTATTATCTTTGGGTAACATGTTTCTGGGGATCCTTCTTTGCCTGTCTATACCTGGACCCAGAAGGCAGTACCTCATCCAGAATGCGGCCGGAAGGACCAAGGTTCTGCTGCTGTGGAAGGTGTGACTGTAAGGTGAGCGTTGCTCCTGCTGGTTCTGAGAGGGAGCAGCATCTGTTTGGGGCACCCGGTGGAACAGCCAAGTCCCTGTCCTCTTTCCCTGGACCACACAGCTCATGCTAGCACAGTCATTTTGCCTTTCTAAGATGTACAGCAAGTCCAAGCCCAGGACAGGACCCTTCCAGCAATGGACTCCTGTACACGGTTGCCATGGAGAGAGCCAGAATGAGGGAGCCGCAAACACAGATGATTCTTTAGTGTTTAAGCAGCAGCCAGCTTCGGAGGCCGTGGTGTGAACCCCAGTCCTGAGTTGGGGTGAGTACCTGGGTTAGGTGTCCTGAGTATGTGACAGGTCGTTGCCTCCTTGGCCTGCAGGACTTCTGATTCTAACACTGATTGGTAATCATTAGAGTCCCTGGTGGCAGTATTATATCTTCATTGGATTTGGTTTCAGCCCTTGCTCAGGGCCAGGACATGAATTTTTAAAAATCACACCGTTGTACCACAGTTGGTCAGCTGCCCATTCCTGAAGTGCTCTCCTTTGGGATTTTATACATTTCATAGTTTTATCCACTTAGTAAGTCCTTATAATTCAAAACAAAGGGTGGCTATTTATTAGTAGTTGCTTTGTGGAGAAGGCAGTGGGGGCAGACTGAGCCTCACCAGCCCGCGCGCATGGCTCGTAGGTGTCAGGGTGACTTTCAGCGTATTTGGGTTTTATCTCCAGCTGGGTGCCAGCTGGATTATGAGACAATATAAATTCAGAGCCTTCTATTCAGAAAACCCATTCATCTGATCCTCTTGGACACACCTGTAATTCTCTCAGGTGACAGGGGGGTCACAAGCTCGGAGAGAGGATGACCCAGAACTGCGCTCTTCAAGAGAACTTCTGTGTTCTGTTGGGAGTGTTTTATACCTGCTCTGTCCGCTGCTTTAGCCGTGAGCCACGTGTGGCTCCTTAGCACTTGCAGTGTGCCTAGTGTGCCCGAGGAACTGAATGTTAATTTTGTTCACTTAAACTGTAGTCACATATGGCAACTGGACAGCATACTGCACAGTGCAGATCTGAAAGTCTGACACTCATGTTTTTCAAGCTTTTTGACAGTAACTCACTGTGAGAAGCACATTTTGTATTGTGCCGCAGCACAGGTACACACGTGTGTGAGGGCACACACACCCCACCGAAGTTCCCCCAAACAGCACTGAGCCTCACTACGGGCAGTGCCCGCTTCTGTTTGACTCTGTCCTGTTTCATTTTTAAAAGCGCAGGTTGCGACTTGATTAATGAATTTCATGACCCGGACGTGGGTTGTAACCCCTGTTGGAAGCACATTGCCTTGTACTCTCTGCTCCTCACCTCTGGCCGTTTCCTCTACCTCATCTGCTGTTTCCACATCTGGCCTCCTTGCAGCGTCTTTGCATTTGCTGTTCCCTCTGCCTGGTATGCTTTTCCCCATGTCCTCTCCTGACTACCTTTCTCATATTCTCAGGTTTCTGCTCAAATGCTCACCAGCGATTTCTTCCTGCAACCACCCTCCTCTGGGGAGCTTTGCATCCATCTTATCCTGCTTCGCTTTTCTGTCCAGCAGTGTTCACCACCTGACCCATATATTATTTGTTTGTTGTCTGCCTTCCCAGCTGGAATATCATCCCCTTGAAGGCAGGAACTGTTTTTTTTGTTGGTACGTCCCAGCATCCAAGCTAGGAGTTCAGTAAATATTTGTGGAATAAATGGTCTGACATGGCCGTGACCATTCTCAGAATTTTCGCCATGGCTTTATATGCCGAGCAGTTTGTGGAATCTTTCCTTCGTTACCTGGAGATACTGAGTTCACGCCAGTGGTCCGACTCATACTCTGGGCACTGGAGATAGATACATTAAAGAAGAAGGTGGACACATCTCTGTCCTCTTGGAAATTTTAATTGGCTTTTGGGTTCCTGACATGGCTGGGTCCAGGAATGTTGTGCTGCAGGGTGTTTGGAGGTCCAGGAAAATAATGGCAAACGGCATTTTACATAAAGCACTGGGTCACATACAGGCCATGTGCCCTGGCCCAGCTTCCACTGTGGCCGCTCTGTGAGTCTGAGGCTGGAATGCAGGTCTCTTTTCTTCCATGCCAGAAGCTCTCCCTACATCCTTTACGGTTTTCCCTTACATTTGCCTCTCAACATAGAAATAGAAATGGCCGACCTAAAAAAAAAATATTATTGCTGCTTCAGTGCTGAGCGGCAAGCTTTATGAGAACTGAGTAATGGGTTTGGTGGAAAGCTATCTAATAATAATCGTACCTTGAAATTTTTATTAGCCCATCTTTATACTTGATGGTTTCTGCTTACACTATGGATATGTTGGTGGTTCTCGAATCCATTTTGAAGGCACGGAGTGCTTCTATTCTCAGTCTATTTTCCCTCATCTTTCCCTTATAGTCAGATTTATTATTCCTTAGACATTCCCCCATCCTTCATGAGAGCCATTGGGATGGTGCTATTTCTTCTCCTTTGTTAAGTGTGCACATTAAATATCATTTGTTGAATGGCTTTTTTTTCCCAACAGGAACTCTTCAAAGAGAACGTATTATAATATTAAACTTCCATGTAATAAACAGTGGAGCTGGGCCAATACATCCAAGACATCTGAGCAATCTCTATATTGTACACTCGAGCTTCAACTGCATAAATTTTATAGTGCGTCATCTGACGGTATTTGTGATAAGTATTCCCTAGTGATTAAATCATCATTTTATGATCTTGTACACAGAAAGAGCATCCACGAAGCTACTCCCCACTCATCCAGTGCAAATGTGAAGACTCCTGATTTATAGCTCACAAACCTTTTATTAATTTTAGTTGAGCTGTTATGCAGAGGTCATGTGGATTTTCACAGAACAGTTTTATGTAAGAAATACCTTTTTAGGGAGGGACGGGGGGAGTGGGAATTGAACTGCCTGGCAGGGAAAACCAGAAAATGGACCCTGCAGTGATCGAGAAGCTGTGTCTTGACGGCCGTGGTTAGTAAATATTTACAGCGAAGTCTTCAGCTGCAACTCTGCAGTATTTTTTTAGAAGAAGAAATGTTTCATAACCACGAACCGTTATGTTTGATGAGCTCGTGGAGCAGGCGACGGGTGCAGTGTGCAGGCTGACACCACACTCCCACTTGTTAGGGATGTGCTGCCTGCAGGCATCGTGGCTTTCACTGAGTTAATGCAGCGGTCCCAGCTGGGATTTCGACTGTTCTCCACCGATGGAACTCGCGGGAGTGTGACAGGGGCCCCTCCAGCCCCGAGGAATGGCTGTTGATTTGCAGCCACAAATGCAGCTCCAGCTGATAGTTTGTGTTTTAAATAATGGATAGTTAGCTCTGCAAACAAATGAGCCAGAGCCTGCTTCCTGCCAGAACCCCTCTGGAGGCGCTTGGAAAGTGCTTGGGGAGGCGCATTAACTCCCTCCATGGGCATCATGGGCACAGAGAGCCCCTCTTCTCACTCAGGGGACTGTGCCCATGGAAGTATTCACTCAGTGGCTGACTCAGAGAAAGGGAAGACACGGGGTGTGTGTAGGGGGGTTGTGGGCAGAGGGGTTGTTGCAGCAGACCACAGGGTGGGGGTCCCAGATCTGAGAGGAAAGCCCAGCTGGTGGGGAGATGGTGTCCTAACACAGTGGCTTTTAAACTGCCAGAATCATATGATACTGTGCTATACCCAGGGTGGGCTCTGGACCAGTAGCAGCAGCATCGTCTGGAAGCTTGTTTGGAGTGCAGAGTCCTAGGTCCTAGCCCAGACTCTTGGATTCAGAATCTGCTCTTTAACAAGCTCTTCAGGTGATTCATATGCGTGTTCCAGTTTGAGTGATATGAACTGAATACCATCATTTCAATACTTTTGCAGATTCTTGGTCAATGTTAGTGATTTATAAGTCATTCAGATACAAGCTGGTTTGTAGCTTACCCCCACCCCCCATGTTTTAGGGGAGGGAGGAGCTGATAACAATAATAATGTGAAGTCAGCTGGGAACGGAACAGGTGGGGATTTTAATACAGTCCTTAGACGATCGCATACTGTCGCCAATGTGACCTCAGAGCAGTGCTTTGCAGACTCGAGCAGGCAGCAGAAATACCAGAGGACTTTCAAAACACAGACCACTGGATCCCACCCCAGGGTTTCTAATTCAGGAGATTTGAGGCGGGGTCCAAGAATCTGCATTTCTGATGAGTTCCCAGGTGCTGCTGCTGAACAAGGGACCACACTTTGAGAATCACACTCTTCAAGTACAATTATGATCACAGCAACTGTACGGCACTTATCCGTGCCATCCCAGCCGCACGAAGCGTGTATTCTGGAGCCACGTGTGGCCACCTTTCCTGCCACGTCTCTCACCATGCCTCTTGTACCACTGATTCTCAGAGTGTCATCCTGATTCTCCTATACCTGTGGATTCCCAGGCTCTACCCTTTTGATTTTCTGAATCAGAATCCCTGAGAGTGGGGCACGGGATGGTCCATAGGCATCCCCAGGTGACCCTTAGTCACACATGTGATAAACAGCCATTGCCCTGTGTGCTTCTTCCCAAATGCATTGCATCCTTAGTTTCAAGGGTGTGTTTTGCCCTTGTCTTGGCTTCTCGCGCTTTGCTTGGATCCTGCTGCCCTAGGAATGCCCTCCCACACCTGCTTACCTGCTAGGCTTCTTGAATCCTTCCAGGTCTTCCTCAGAAGCTCCATCCTCCTCGAGACTTTCTTTTTGACCACCACCTGGCCCCCGCAGCCCTCCAAGCTGGATGTGATTCCCTAAACCATGCTTTTCTTTTAAAATAAGCTTAAAAAAATGAGACGCCAATCCTTATATTTTGATCAATTGTAAGACACCCTTTTAACCTCCGCATGCCCCATTCTCTCTCTGAGTTAAATTTACAGAATATGGCACATGTGGCTCATTGTGAGATGTGGTAGATCAGTGGACATAGCCATTAAAAACAAGGAAAAGAATAAGAAAAGCTGACAGCTTCTCAGAGTTAGGTATTAAAAACTCAATGGTACATTGCACAAACAGCACTGTCCCTCTGGCTGTTAAGTATGTGATTAATAACCCCTACTCGATGTAGGCTCCTGGATGGCTGAGACTGCCCTATATTTATGATTTGGTCCCCTGTGTACCTGGCTTATGATAAAAGTGCTCAAGAAATATTAGTTGAATGACACAAATATGATTCATTTGTCTGTGGGTGAAGTTGACACCATTCCTTTTCTGCTTTGATCTTTTATTACGTGTGGAAATACATACCCCGTTCTGGATACTGATGAGAAGGGCAGACAGGAGAGATTCAACAGGAGGACGAGGATCTTCATTCAAGCTTTAAACATACAGTGCCCCTTAGGACCACCCAGAGCCAGCCTGCTTTTGCAGAATCCTGGGTGTCTGTGGGACTCAGGATGGGGATTGAGTGGGAGACAGGGTTGGGGAAAGTGCTTTCCTCCCAGACTCTGTGTGCAAGGCATGGGGAATCCTTAAGCTCTTCTTGTCCAGAGACCATGGGTCTCCAGTGTCTCTGTGTACCCAGCACTTAGAATAGAAAGCAGGCAGCGAGTCAGTGCTTATTGAATGAATGAATAAATGAATGAATGAATGAATGAAATCTTGGCTTCAAGTCCTTTCATAGCACATTTTGACCTGTTTATATCTATCTCATTTGCTTCATTTGTAGGTCAGGGATATTCATATGTGATCTAACTCTATCTCAAGAAACTTTCAAGAGCCTAAGATGCGTTAATTAACCTGAGGGCACTTTTTAAGTGTTACATATGTGTTATTATCCAGAACAGAAGAAAAGCTTCTCTGTGATTCTTACAAATAGCTCTTCTTGGTCCTCAAGTCGTATTTTAAAGATGTGTCAATTGGGGGGGGGTCTTGGTTCTCTTGGTCAGTTCATTCTCTGCTGATTTTCTCTCTGAATTTGCAGCAAATGAAGTGCAGGTGTTGAAAGTGTTTCTTTGTCACCATGGTGTGTCAAGGGAGATCCTACTAATCCTTGTTTCTCTGACAGCTGTATTTTGTACTTTGCACCGTAGCTTTCATTAAAGAAACTTTGGGCTTATATGAATGATTTGTTGTGGCATTTCCTTTGGAACATAGTATTTGAAATTGGATTAATGTATAGGAGAGACAGTCAGGTGGGAGGAGATGGCTTTTGAACTTGAATCACTTGAGTTTAAGTCCTGACTATGCCCCTCATTTGTAGTATGTGTGATCTTGGGCATTTTTTGTAATATTTTATTATGGACAATTTCAGATACACACAAAAATATGCAGAATAGTATAATGAACCCCCCTATTTATTAACTAATGGCCGATTTGTTTCAATTGTAGTGCCCTCTACTCCTCTTCCCCAGTATCATGTTTTAATAAAATCCAAAATGTCATATTATTTCATTCATAGATATTTCCATATGAATCTACAAAAGATAAGAAGTTTTTAAAAATAACTAAGATATCACTATCCCATCTGAATAAATAACTTTTTTTATATCAGGTTTGTGGGCACATTTCCATGGAATCAAAAAGTTATAAATTTTCTTTTTATTTTTACAGTTTGTTTGAATCAGGATCCAAAGAAGGTGCACATCTTGCAATTTGTAAAAATGTTTTTTAAGTTTCTTTTAATCTATTAGTTCTCCTTTATCTCTCTTTTTTTTTTCACATACAGGTGCAAAGAAGAAGAAACTAGGTGGTTTCTTTTATAGGATTTCTCAGTTTGGATTTTGCTGACAGTATGTTTGTGTTGTATTTTCTGTGAATTAGAAGCATGGCCTGATGTAGATTAGGTTTTTGTTTTGGTTTTGGATCTTGGCCATGTGATTTGCTCTTTCTGACCTCTGTGAAATGGGGTACGCACTACCTGTCTCATGGCTGTTGCAGAATTAAAAAAGACGACCCAGGGCAGGACCACACACCTGCCATATGAAAGGCAGTGGCCGTTATGATGCAGCTGCGTTGTTTTATTAGCACTCAGGGAGCTGGGCCGTGCGGGGAAGTGGTTTTCCTCCCACGTCGATCAGACTTCATGTTGCAGTTTGGGGTTGTGTCAGAGGCACAGATCAGGTGGCCTCGGGAGTGAGTTTCTGCTCTTCCCCTTACTGTGCTAGACCCTTGGTTCTCGAACTCCTAAAATTCCCTGTTTAAGGCTGTTTGAGAAGCGACATGTTCAAAGACTGAATCATACAGGTGACTGATCTTACAGGCATCAGCACGAAAGGGTGGTCGGGCTGAGAACTGAAATTTTGTTGGGCACCCGAGACATTTTTTCATGAACCAGTTGGTTGAGAACTGAATTGTTCAAGATGGAAGCCATTCGAGAACCGAGGTTTGACTGTAATTTTCAGACATGGGGTAAGGTGCTTAGACTCTCTGAGCTTTCCTCATTCTCTCAAACACAGCTGATAACTCGTATTCTCAAAGCTGTGAGAAACCGAGACGATGGAGGTGAAGGGCCTTGAATGCAGGGCTTGTCATGGGCTGATGTGCTTTGTTATTTTGATACCTGAGTTCTGATATGGGACTTGGGGGCACTTAGAGGGTGAAGGGCTGCTGTTTGTGGCTGAATGACAAGGGGCAGGTGCTGTGGGGCTGAGCGTATAGCTAAATTCTTATCTTTTAAACGTTTGGAGATAAAATACTCTCAGACATGATTAAAAGAAGGAACAAAGAGCTTTGGGTGCTGAGCTCGATTACATTTAGTGGTATACAGATGTGGGAAGGCAGACGAAAACATCCGCTTATTTCCATACGGTCAGGGGAAAGGCTGGAATCCTTTTGCACTGCAGCAGATATGATAGGGATGGAGACACCCAGCAAGACAGCACCTTAGCCAAATGATCAGAGGTGACAGCACCAGTAACGAGGTGTATCAACATGCACCCCTCTTCTGATGCTCTGAGAAGGGCAAAACATCACATCTGGAGGGTTTTACTAAAAGTGCACAGACTAACTCTATCATGAGAAAATGTCAGACAAACCCAAATGGTGGGGCATTCTACAAAATACCTGACCAGTTCTCTTTGCAGATGTCAAGGTCGTGAAGACAAAGACGGAGGAACTGCCACAGATTGGTGGAGGCTAAGGAGACTTGAGAACTAAATCAGGACTGGGTCCTGCATGAGAAAAAGAACATTAGAGGCAAAGCTGGCAACATTCAAATAAGGTCTGTGGAGTAGCTGACGGCTTATCTTATGGTTATGTAAGATGTTACCATGGGAGAAAGCTGGCTGAAAGGCACTGAACTCTCTGTACTGTTTTTGTATTTTCTCTAAGTCTCAGATAATTTCAAAAGTTAAAAACACCATCGTGGGATACACAGCCGCTTTTGTGAAATACACCATTTTATAGGAAGTGGAGGGGGCTTCATTTGTGGCATAGAAACCTAGGAGCTAGAAACACCGATTTACTCTAGAGCTAAAGCAGTCAAATTGCATCTTGGCAGATGAGTGCCCGTCAATGAGAGCAAGGCGTATTGACTCTGAGATTCCCAGAGCCCCTCCTGGAGCACAGGCGGTTGGGTACCTGAAGCTGACAGTGTTTGGGCTGTATTAACTTTCACTTGGTCGATTTGACAGAGCCGGCTGGCTAATAATATTACCTCCTTAGACTGGATGCCTGTTATATGCGAGAAGCTGAGTGCTAAGTGCTTATCATCATTAATCCTCATAGCATCCTTGAGAATCAGATGATAGGTCTCCCATTTTTGTGATGTATCTCAGACAGATTCATTTGCCTAGGCTCACTCAGCTGGAGTGGAAATCTGACTCCACAGCTCAGATTCTGATAGCTGTGCTGTTCTGTTCTCCTTTCCTCTTCGTGGGTGCTCCCGTGGACCAGTCTGATGCTTGTGCTCACCTGCGGGGCCTCCAGACCTGGCTCCTCCATGATCATTTCTGCCTACACCCAGTAAAAAAGAGGAATAAGGGATACCAGTATCTTTTTATCCCCTATTATCTGTTTAAGCATTCTCTTTGGGGCTGTTAATAGGTTTCTATGGTCAAACATGTTTTGGGGAATTCAGGGATAAATAAATTAAATAGCTCACCACCTTTACCCAGCAACCGAATGTGGCTGGAGAAAACCACACCATCAGCTGATTATCCCTAACCTCAAGTGGGCTGCTGGAACTGTCTGGCAGTAGCCCGAGCCCAGTCACCTGCCACCCTGCAGGTGCTTCAGACCTTTTTCTGCCTCATGAAATGTCCACATCTCCCCTCCCCCAAAAGAAAATGGTAGTCCAAGGGAGGGTTTCCACAAGCTCCCACCATGGCCGTGACCAAGTTGCCTGTCTTCTGCCTTCTCTTCTGGTGAGGATGAGCCATGTTTGATTCATGAGCAGAGATCAAAGACTTCCTGCTGGCCCTTCTCCCCCTTGGGTCCCCTCTCTCCCGCGTCGGTTGATCTGTGTCTGTTTTAGAAACCCGTCCTGTCCCTGGACCACACCCCCTTCAGCTGCTGCCTTGTGCGTCTGTTCGCCTTTTCAACTCAACTCTTTGAAAGAGTTTTCTTACACTCTCTTGTGTAGGAAACAATTCCTCTCTTTCCATTCTCTCTCACTCTTTAAATTGAGGTGAAATTCACTTAACACAAAACTAGCCACTTTATATATTAAAATATACAATTCAGTAGTATTTAGTATATTCAGAATGTTGAATAACTACCACCTCTATCTAGTTTCAAAACCTTTTCATCATCCCCAAAGTAACACCCATCCTATGCTTTTGTAAGTAGCCACCATGTCTTCTCCCTTCCCCTAGCTTCCTGCAACCACAAATCTGTTTTCTGTCTCTATGGATTTACCTATTTGGTATATTTCATCTAAATGGTGTCATGTAATATGTTGACCTGACTTCACTTAACATAGTATTTTCAAGGTTCATCCATGTTGTAGCAAGCATCAGAATTTCATTCCTTTTTATTGCTCAGTAATATCCCATTGTACGTCTATAACACATTTCGTTTATCCATTCATTCAACCATCCATGGACATTTGGGTTGTTTCCACCTTTGGGCTATTGTGAATAGTGCGGCTGTGAACATTCATATGGAAGTATTTGAGTATCTGTTTTCAATACACTGAGCCATATCCCTGGGAGTGGAATTGCTGGGTCAAATGGTAATTAATTCTATGTCTCACTTTTTGAGAGACTGCCAAAGTGTTTGGAGGCTTGGACCAAGTGGCTGGATTATTTTACATTACCACCAGCAATGTACAAGGGTTCCAATTCTCTTACACATTTATCAATAGTTGATATTTCCTTCTTCTTTTTCATAGCCACCCTAGTAGACGTGAAGTGGTATTTCATTGTTGTTTTGATTTGCATTTCCCTAATGGTTAATGGTATTCAACATCTTTTCATATGCTTTTGGCCATTTCTTTAACTTTGGAGAAATGTCTGTTCAAATCCTTTCCCATTTTTTCTTTGGGTTGCTTGGTTTTTTTGTTGTTGGGTTTCCCATTCTCTCTGGAATCTACTCTTCCTGGGCTTTCCCCCTTACCATTCCACAAAGTCGCTCTTATCAAGGTCACCAGTAGCCTCCCACTCTGTCAAGTCCAGTGATCCATTTCAATTCTCTATTTTACTGTCTTCATGGCAGCTTTTAAGGAAGGGTCCCTTCTTCCTTGAGATGCTCTCTTCACTTGGCTTCCCAGATACTATTATTTCTTCACTCTTTTCACCAACTGTTGCTGGCTCCTCCTTATCTTCCCGATCTCCAAACACTAAAGGCCCTCAGAGTTCAGCATTCAGCCTCTTCTTTTTCTATTGTCACTTCCCTGGGTGACTCCGTCCTTCTAGTTATTCAGGCCAGAAATCTTGGCATTGTCGTTGACCTCTTTTTTCCCTCTTCCACCTGGCTCTACCATATATCTGGACTTAACCGTGTCTCACAGCTTGCATTGCAGTCACTCTGATCCACAGCACCATCGTTTGTTAGCTGGGATTTTGAAGTAGCCTACTAATTGGTCTCCCTGCTTCTCCCTTTGCCTCCACCATTTATTTTGTATGAAACACAGCAGCAAGAGAGATCCTGTTAAATTATAAGTCAGATCATCTTATAGCTCTGCTCTGACACTTCCAATTGCATCTCATTTCCCTCCAAGTTTGAGCCAAAATCTCTCTATGATTTAGCCCTTGCTTCCTCTTCTATCTTGTCTCCTATCAGTTCCCCCTTTCTTCATACCAGTGAGCTGACACTAGCCTCTTTGCTGTGCCTCAAACTTGTCAAACACACTCCTGCCTCAGGGCCTTTGCACACACTGCTTCCTCTGCCTGGAGTGTGCTTCCTCTTGAAAGCCACATGGCTTTCTCCTTTCCTGTCTCTGCCCAAATGTCACTTTGTCAATGAGGTCTTTGCTGACACTCTGTGTGTGTGTGTGTGTGTGTGTGTGTATAAAGAATGTTCTCCCTCTTCCGATCTCCCTTACTCTGCTTAATTTTTCTCCTTAGCACGTATTTATTGTTTGGTATCTCCTATTAGAATGTCAACTCCATGCAAGCAAGGACTTTGTTTTTTGTTCACTGCTTTAGTCTCAGTGTTTATAACCATGCCCAATACAGTAACATAGATACTTGGGACTTCTCCTAGCTTGTAATATGCTAATGTTCATTATAAATCTCTAAGAGAATATTTTTGCCATATTCCTTTCACTTCCTTTCTCTATCTCTGTCTCTCTCTTCCTTTTTTTCACCTATAGCACCTATTTTTCATGAAATATTTTGGGGAAATACTGGAACAGACTCTTATTTGTAGTAAGT
This sequence comes from Micronycteris hirsuta, assembly GCA_004026765.1. Classification (NCBI taxonomy): domain Eukaryota; kingdom Metazoa; phylum Chordata; class Mammalia; order Chiroptera; family Phyllostomidae; genus Micronycteris; species Micronycteris hirsuta. The sequence goes on from PVJI01005025.1 coordinate 92,802, forward strand.
CATGTTTGGGATGCTGTAGGTGGGGTGAAAATTATGTAACTGAGTCTTTTCCCCTTCATTAATGAAACATTTCAGCCTGTAGGAAAGTCGCGCGTCCAAAAGGCCTGGACTTATCTGGAGGGTGTGCTTTGATAACTCATTAGGGTAAGATCTGGCCAATTATTTCTTCTTCAATTTTGAGAAGTGGTTTTACATTTATTTTTGCATAGTTTCATGTTTACAAGCAAAGCGTGCAGTAATTTGGAAGCATTTTTTCCTAGTGCTATTGAAACACTTCAAACCTGTCCTTTCTCTGCTTCTGTCTCAATTTCCCCAGATGATCTCTGCCATGCCCTTTGGGACGTCAGCGTCCCGCAGGGTGCCCTAGGCAACTTCTGTCATGTTACAGGATCAGACTGACCCAGACGCTGTCAGTGGCAGCTCTGAGGGAGCAGGGGGTATTTCTGTTTTGTTTACCACTGTAGGCCTGAACACCTAGCACCATGCTGTTCACATAATAGGTGGCCAATTAATATTTGTTGAACGAACCTTTGAAGTAGCACCAGGGAACTCTCGTTCCACGTGACCTTGCCTCATGATGACTCATAGGATTCACCTTCAATGACTTTTCTTTAGAAATACGTTTGAGAATACAGTCCCAGCGGGTTTCATAACTGACAGGTTTTTTCTGTAGTTCTTTGGGGGTACAATGATAGTTTCGTCCTCTCTAAAGCTGCTGAGATTCTCAGCGGAAATCAAAGTACCTTCCCTTCTCTATGATCGCAGCTTATGGACAGTAAGATGGACATTCTTTTTTTTTTTTAAAGATTTTGTTTATTTATTTTTAGACAGAAGGGAAGAGAGGGAGAAAGAGAGGGAGAGAAACAGCAATGTGTGGTTGCCTCTCATGTGGCCCCCACTGGGGACCTGGCCCTGCAACCCAGGCATGTGCCCTGACTGGGAATCGAACCAGTGACCCTTTGGTTTGCAGCCCGCGCTCAATCCACTGAGATACACCAGCCAGGGCAAGGTGGACATTCTTGACAAGATTCTTTAAGTAGTTAGAATAGTTTGTGGTAAATAGATTTAAAAATTCCATTTGGGTACCTAATTGGAGAGCCACCCGAGTGTATAAAAGCAGTTTGTGTGATTGGTACCCAGAAGAAAGACCCTCTGATGAACTGCCCAGGTCATCTTTTGATTTTGAAAAGAATCAAGGGATGATGTCAGCCTGCAGTGTAAACGGTGGTTTGGTGTTTTATTTCCTAGAAATGGTCAGGAGAAAAGCTGTGCTATTTCTGGAAACTGCGAAAATAAAAGGTTACTTGGAAAAGCCCAAGACTTTTGTCTTTCAGCCTCTCTCTTAACTACAGAATGATATACCCTTTCCTTTGAGCTTTTTCAGGGTTTTCCTCTGATTTGCTCAGTAAGAAGAATTGTGTTAAGTCTGGCTAATTAACTCTGAGTGCTAATGTCTGAGTATTAGTGTCTTGACTTGTTTTAATTAAGTTCAGCAAATTCAAAGGCCACCTGAATAGGGATGGGACAGACATTTGCTTTAGAAAGAGGCAGAGAGACCAAAGGTGAGGAAGCAAATGGGGTTGTAATTTAGACCCCGGCATCAGCTCCATTTTCATAGGTTTTCATAGATTCACCATAGTCACGATGTCATTATACATCACACAACTGTCCTAGCGAGGAAAATGAAGAAACCTGTGGTTGCGCAGGAAGTAACCCAATTTTTTTACAATTCTGTAGCTTTAATTAAAAAAAATTCTTGCTTTTACACACTTCATAGTTCTTGTTAAAAGACTCATAGGACTAGGATGCTAAATGTCTAGTGGCTAACTATAATATTTATTGAGGTCTTATGATGTGCCAGAGTATCATCTAATTTAATTCCAAAGTAACCCTGAGGTAGTTTATTAGCCTGAGTTCTCCAGAGAAACAGAACCGATAGGAGCTATCTACATATCTCTCTATACCTATACCTATACCTATACCTATACCTACATCTATCTCTAGAGATATTTATTGTAAGGAATTGGCTTACACAGTTACGGAGGCTGAGAAATCCCAAGATCTGCTGTCGGCAGGCTGGATAGAGACCCAGGAGAGCAGCTGGTTTAGTTCCAGTCTGAGTCTGAATTCAAAGGCAGAAGAAGGTGTCCCAGCTTGAAGACAATGAGGCAGAGAGAGCGAATTCTTTCTTACTCAGCCTTTTATTCTGTTCAGTCCTTCACAGGATAGGGTGAGGTCCACCCACAATGGGGAGCATCTTCTTTACTAAATCCACTGATTCACATGTTAATCTCATCCAGAGACACCATCACAGACACACCCAGAATAATGTTTAACCAAATATCTGGGTACCCCATGACCCAGTCAAGTTGACACGTAAAATTAACCATCACGGTAGGTGCTGTTGTTATCTTTTGTAGAGATGATGAAAAGGAGAGGACAGGATGGTTAGGTAACTTGTCCAAGGTCACACACTGGGAATGGCGGGGGCAGAACACAAACCCCAGTCCTTGCTCTTCATTGGTACAGCAAACTGCCTTTCAGAGGAGGAGGAAGAACAACGGGCAGGAGGGAAGGGAAGGAGGCCAGTGTCAAGCCTACTCGCTTGGGGCAGGGCTAGATGGGAGTCCAGATCTCCCAATGCCTGGCCCACCCCCCAGGAATCCTTCAACTCCGAAGTGGTGTATCCTCTGGAAAATAGACATTTTACTTGTGAAAGGGAAAACGGTGTCGTTATCCACCACAATTGTTGACTTAAACACTCTATGAAGTAGTTCGAGCTGTCTCACTTTGTCAGCATGAAAATTTGTGTCTCTAATATTCTAGTCCTGAAATATTCTCAGATGAGCTGGCCTGTATGGACACGTGTGGTAATTATTTTAATAACACTACCTTCCATTGCTAAAGTACTTCAGACTTTTTAGAGTACTCTTGTATATACACATGATTTTAAAAATGGATTAGCTTGACAGTAGATTTTTACTCTAGGGTGGTGGACTTTCGTGGATGCTAATGGAAAAGTCTTTTACCTCCTTTTAGCCAAGATTAAAAAAGAAAAAATGACTTATGAGAAGATGCCAGAAGAGAAAAGGGTGTTTATTCGAGCAGCCTGATCACTGGCAGGCAGCTCTGCTGGAGGTTGAAGAGCCGTGGACCGGGGGGTGTGGAGTCGCAGACACTCTGGGCCTTGAAGTCAGACAGTTCTGTTTCACTCTCAGCTCTGCCACTTGCCAAAGAGTCACATTGCATCACCTCTCTGGACCTTCCCTCATTTGTGATACAGGAATTACACTTGACCTTGCAGGATGGTTGCAAGGGTGAGAGTGTTTGTCCTGTGCATGGAGCATAGGAAGCCCTTGATGTAAAAAAGAACTATTCCAACTTCTCCACCTCCTATGGGTAAGGCTTGCCTTTGCCAGCCCCAAGAAGACCTTCACCCTGCTTGCTCTCTCCCACCCAGTTCCTGCACTTGAAGTGATCAGATCTGACTATTTATTACCATTCTTGTCCCTGTCAGTGGGTCAGCTGGGAAGTCATCCTGCTGCTCTAGGCCAGGCGTGGATGCAGAGAACCTGACTCTCACCCTCTACGTGTGTACCCAGACTGGACAAAGGGGACTCTTCCCTGTCTCCTGATTTGCATTCTGGATTCCTTCCCTGAACCTGGCCTGCCTGGCTGGCCCACTTGCACCTGCCTTCCTCTCTTGCCCTGTCTAGGCCGCTCTCTTCTTCATTGTCCCTGCTCCAGTTTCCCCACTGCTGGCTAACTGTTGGTGTCAAACTGGGCAGATCTTTTTCCTTTCTTAATTTTTTTTTTAAAGATTTTATTTTTATTTATTTTTTTAGAGAGAGGGGACGGGAGGGAGACAGAGAGGGAGAGAAACATCAATGTGTGGTTGCCTCTCACATGGCCCTCATGGGGGACCTGGCCTGCAACCCAGGCATGTGCCCTGACTGGGAATTGAACCGGGACCCTCCTTTCTTAATTTTTTTATAAAGATTTGGTTCATATGGATCCTTTTATTTTATTGTATTTTTAAATTTTTTAAAATATATTTTATTGATTATGTGATTACAGTTGTCCCATTTTCCTCCCTTTCTTTCCCTCCACCCCCCCCCATTCCTTGCCCTTTAGTTTTTGTCCATGGGTCATACACATAAGTTCTTTGGCTTCTACATTTCCTATACTATTCTTAACCTCCCCCTGTCTGTTTTCTGTGTACTGCTTTTGCTACTTATTCTCTTTACTTTTTCCTACTCTCTCCCCATCCCACTCCCCTGTTGATATCCCTCCATGCCTTATATAAACCCCTTTAACATTTCATATAATAAAGGCTGGGTGATGATGAACTCCTTGAACTTGACCTTATCTGAGAAGCACTTTATCTGCCCTTCCATTCTAAATGAAAGTTTTGCTGGATAGAGTATTCTTGGATGTAGGTCCTTGCCTTTCATGACTTGGTATACTTCTTTCCAGCCCCTTCTTGCCTGAAAGGTCTCTTTTGAGAAATCAGCTGACAGTCTTATGGGGATTCCTTTGTAGGTAACTGTCTCCTTTTCTCTTGCTGCTTCTAAGATTCTCTCCTTATTTTCAATCTTGGGTAGTGTGATTATGATGTGCCTTGGTGTGTTCCTCTTTGGGTCCACCTTCTTTGGGACTCTCTGAGCTTCCCGGACTTCCTGGAAGTCTCTTTCCTTGGCCAGATTGGGGAAGTTTTCTTTCATTATTTGTTCAAATAAGTGTTCAATCCCTTGGCCTTCCTCTTCTCCTTCTGGCACCCCTATGACTCAGATGTTGGGACGTTTAAAGATGTCTTGGAGGTTCCTAAGCCTCTCCTCATTTTTTTGAATTCTTATTTCTTCATTCTTTTCTGGTTGAATGTTTTTTTCTTCCTTCTGGTCCACTCCATTGATTTGAGCCCTAGTTTCCTTCCCATCCCTATTGGTTCCCTGCACATTTCCCCTCATTTCCGTTAGCATATCCTTCATTTGTTCATCTACTTTGTGAACAAATTCAACCAAGTCTGTGAGCATCCTGATTACCAGTGTTTTGAACTGTGCATCTGATAGGTTGACTATCTCTTCTGTTTTTTCATTTGGGCCATTTTTTTTCCTTGGTGCACCTGTTACTTTAAGGTGCGGAGACTTAGGTGTTCACCAGAGTGGAGTTACCCACTTCACTGTGTTGTGACACTGCTTGTGGGGGCAGGGCTTGAGAGGGAACAAAGGCGCTTCCCCTGCTACATACAAGCAAATTGGGCCCTTCTGTGCTGGTTCCCAAGTGGGCAACCTTGCGTAGTTCCAAGTCCCTGTGGGTCTCTCCAATGAACTCTTCTGCGGGGCTGGGAGTTCCTCCCGCTGCCATCTCAACCCCCACAGGTGTTTTTCAATCGGTGGTTTGAGGCTTTATTTCCTTGTGATGGTGGGTTGCATGGTCTGCTCCTCTCCCCAGCTTTTTCTCCCGGTTTATCTGCGCTTGAATGAGGGACTGCCCGGTCCGCCGGTCTCAGCCCCGCTGGGTCCGGGTCGGCCAGCCGTGGGTTTTGCTGAGTGCGCCAGCTGTGTTTTGGCCAGGCGCACCCACCACGGGTCTCTCCAGGCAGCTGCAGCGTTGCTGGTACCGCTCCACAAACCACCCAGCTCCGCCCCGCTTACCGGCCTGGATGAACATATCTTCTTTAACTCCTTGGTCATCAGACTTCCACTCAGTCAATTTTCTGTCAGTTCTGGCTGTTTTTGTTTTTAAAACTGTTGTTTTTCCTCTTTTGGTTGTGTGAGGAGCCACAGTGTGTCTACCTACACCTCCATCTTGGCCAGAAGTCCCATATGGATCCTTTTAGAAGGAGCCATACTATTTTAAGGGAGATAGTAGACTGGTTAATTGAGTCAGATCACTGGTCATTTCTGGGGAAATATTACTTATGCTGATGGTTTACTGACTGTTCGTTGGTAACTTCACTAATCTAACTGGCCCGTTTGAACAAAGCAGTCAACAGGCAACCAGTTAAGACACAGACTTAATGTTTCATTCCTGGTTTTTACCCCAGTTTCTCCTTATCTAATGGTTGGGGTGTTACAGCAGAGCTCTTCTGAACCCAGGTCTTTGCTTTGGCTGGAACTGCCTTTGGGTCTGGAAGCTTATTTAAGCTTTCCCTGCCGAAGAGAGGGTAGTTCATTAGAGCAGAACTTGTGATACCAATTATTTGATTCCACGTCACTTTAGAATTACCATCATTTGAACTTTTTGACTGGAATCAGGACCAGAAACATCACTCAGAAACCTAGGTATATGAGTCTCCATTGTCAGAAGACACTCATTACTTTGCTTTAGTTCCTGAAAGCACCATATTTTGTGTCAAAAGAGGTCTTCCTCTGTTGACTTTTCCTGTTTGGCGTCTCTGTGATCAAAGCGCAGGGATCTGAAGGTCCTTTGAGATGTAACCTCAAGGCTCTCAGACGCTGCAGTTCTTGTTTTGCAGAGGGCCGTCAGGTCTACCATATGCTGGTAACTTTGGTCATTTCTGAACATGTTCTGATCTGTTAGTGATTCAGAGCTGAAAAAGTCTCCATGCCATCCTTCTCTGAACAGGGTTTGTATCTGACTTTCCAAGTCTCTCTCCCCACTCTCTGAAATGTGTTCTAATCCTGAGAAGGAAAGTCTTCGTGATTTAGCCTGTGGGCCTGGGAAATTCAACTCCCAAATTCTATTTGTTTGTAAGAGAACAAGTCTCAGATAGTCTTAGGTAGAAGGTGGAGTTATTGAATCAGATGTTTGCAAAAAGTGGCCTAATAATACTCTCTCAGAAAGGATTTGGGGAAATTACTGTTCCCTTGAGAATTTTAAGTTTTGGGTTTTACCCTGAAGAGTTTGCTCTCATTTGCATACAGAATTCTCTTCTACTGTGGAGTTGCATTATAGTTTTCTTAGTTGAACAGTTCGTGTTTATCTTTTTTGTGAGTAATAAGCCCCCAGCTCTCCTCCCCTTTTTAATTAGCATAGTTTGGACAAGTCTCAAAACACAACCAGGGTGGACTCAAAGAGAGAAGACTTGTTCCGCTGTAAGCACTCACACTTAACTTCTTAAATATTCCTTCTGACATCTCACATCTTCCTTCTGAGTCACTTTCCTTCTTCTGAGTACATTGTTTTAAAATTCCTTTAGTGAGAATCTGTTAGTTAGGGCTTCTGTCCATTTTTGTTTGCCTGTAAATGTCTCTCTCACCCTTGTCTTGAGAGGTAGTTTAGCTTATTCTAGATTGACAGTTATTTTCTCTTAACTTTTTAAATGTATCATTTTACTTTCATTTTTGATGCTGAGAAGTCAGTGATCTGCCTTTTCTCTCCAACTGCTTTTATTCTCTTGATGTTGGTTTTTCAATTTCACTAAATGTTGAAAGTTTTACTGTCTAGATATTGATTTATTTTTATTTGTTCTGCTTGTGATTTATTGCACTTCTTCAATCTCATAGTCCATGTCTTTCATTAAAAAAATTTTTAGCCCTTTTAAAAAAATATTGCCTCTACCTCTGTCTATTTTTTTCCTTTCTAGAAATCTGATGATACATATGATAAACCTTCTCACTGTGCTCCAGAATGAGCAGGTTCACCTCTTCATTTTGTTTTTATTATTATATTTAAGAAATTCTATTTCTTAAAAAACTGTGTGGTCAATTGTCTTCATCATATGTTTAGTCTCTTTATTTCTTTACACATATTAAACTTGTTTTACATTCTGTATCTGATCATTGCAAAATCTCCAGTTTTCTGGTAACTTTTATTCCTAGTGACTTACTCTTATTTTCTAGTGATTCTTGATTGTGAGCCCATGTGCCTTGAACCTTTTTCTAGGGAATTATGAGAGTCCTGTGTTTGAAGGGTATTTCTCCAGGAAGGCCTTGCATCTGTTCTGGCCACAGGAGAGTGACAGCCAAGTGCTGCTTTCAGCTCATTTTCCGCTCAGTGGCAGTGCTGGTTGTTCCCCCAAGCCTCACTGGTAGTGGGCACTCTGGCCCTAAAACTCCATGAGTGTGCGCATTTTGTTAGAGATTCTCAGAAGAGACTTCTTTCTTCTTTCTTCTGTCTCCCTAAGAGCCCAGGCCAGTATAGATAAGTCTCCTTTTGAAGGACAGGAATGTTTTCCTGCCTCCTCGTCTGAGAGTGGCTTCCATTTGAGGAGTGTGGCATTTTGGAAAGGGGCATTTGATCTGGCTGATGGCCATGACCAGGCCCCAGGCATTGTCCTCAGGTCCCCATATGGGGCACTGTGTAAAAACCCAGGCTCTATGGTATTTGTCCCTCACCTCCTGGCTTACTTCACTTAGCATAATGCTCTCCAGTTCCATCCATGCTGTTGCAAAGGGTATAAGCTCCTTCTTCCTTTCTGCTGCGTAGAATTCCATTGTGTAGATGTACCATAGTTTCTTGATCCATTCATTTGTAGATGGGCACTTAGGTTGTTTCCAGCACTTGGCTATTGTGAATTGTGCTGC
>PVJI01005026.1:0-101265 GCA_004026765.1 Micronycteris hirsuta
CAAAATATCAACTCAAATATTTGCTGATATTTTAGTAAAAACTGTGTGCTTCAACTTTAGTAAAAAGTTTGTGTACCATAAGTCAGCAAAAGATACAAACTTACTTTCAAAGTCTTTCTTGCTAAACTTTTAAGAAAAATTGCTATCTACAATATTCAGAGATACGAAATTAGCTGGAACTGAAGCCTGAAATCTCAGTCCAAAAAAAGTAGAAAACGGCATGCTTTTCCATATCATAAAGTCAACATTGTTTCAGAAGAACACCCATTACCCGACTGGGTGTCTGGCAATCGATCAAAATGGGTTATTTGAGGCAGATAATTTTAGAAATTGCAGTACTGATGAGAAAGGAACCCTGGGAACTCTGTAAAATAAAAAAGTCTGAAACTATATTAAAAATGTGATTGATTCATAAACCACTGTTTGTTACCCAGATAATACAATAGAACTAGAATAAAACTGCGTTTTAAAGGAGGATGGTGAAAGATAAACTACAGGGTCTGGCACAAATAATGCCCCTTTTTAAATTACAAAATCTTTTCTTAGAAAATCATTAGCATGTATTTTTGTAACATAACAATATCATACTCAAGCACAACATTTGACATTTTAGGTGAAATGTTCAAATCAAAACTATCAATTATTACACCCATAACATTACCCTATTCGACCACACTCAAGCAGGCATTACTTCTGCCAGACCCTGTATCTTTGCAGAGAACAGGCAATGAAAAAGGAGGAAAAGCCTTTATTTTCAATGACAGTATTTAGTGAAAAGTGAGGGAAAGTGATGGACACTGTGATGACAAAGTGCTTTCTTTAATGAAGACAGCAAAGAATAGAAACCAACTGAAATGACCTGAAAAAGCCAGTGAAATGAATCTAGAGATATTTAACCTACTTGAATTTGCACTGCTTCTAAATATTGGCATTAAAGTATCAATAAATCATATAGATGTTGAAGGCTGCAAAACACTACCTTAGAGAGACCAGGCCAGTTAAGGGTTCTCAACATGTGCTCCAGGCACCAGTAGAATCAGCAACATCTAGGGATTAGTAGAAATGCAAAACACAACCCCTTAGGTGATTCTGATACAGGGTAAAGTTTGAGAACCACTCACCTAAGCTTATCTACCTTAGTTCAGAGATAAACTGAGCCAGAAGTCTTTGTCTTAGTTTTACACTTAGCAATCAAAGAGCTCGTTTTAAGAACCAGTCTTCTTGCTTCAGTATCTTTTCCTATGCATGAAAAATCAAATCACAGCCAGATTCATGGGTTTCCTTTTTCAGAAAGAATACTAACTTTAAGAAGTTTAAACAATTGGACGCTCATTCATTCATTCATTCATTCATTTAAAAAATGTATTACGAGCCTAATATTCGCTGGGCACTAGAAAGAGAGACATACCTAATTTTTAAGCCTTGTCCTCAAAAGAGTCACAATGTGGCAGAAGAGATGGAGGTGACAGGAAATAACTATAACACAGTTATTTGTGATAGAGCAGAATTAGAGAGATATCAGAGAGTTCAGGGGACAAAGAAAATTACTCCACCTGGGGGAAGAACAAAAGACATCAGAGAAAGCAATCTCTGAGCGATACTCTGGTCAAAGAAATCATCCTTCATTTCCCAAGCACTTAGTGAGCACCCACTAAATATCCTAGCCACCAGGGATGCAAAAGATGGATAAAAGTCATAACCACAACTTCTAGGAAGTAAACATCTATGACTTATGTAGAGTATTAACTATAACAAGGAAGAGAGTTGGCAACTCTTTTTTTTTATCTGGGAAAGCAGAAAATAATTCACATAGGAAATGATTCCAGAGTAGAGTTTTAAGATATAAGGCAAACAAAGGGAGAGGAGAAAAAAAGAGTATTACAGATCAAATGAGGTCCATTCGCAAAAGCAGAACAATAGGAAACTTCTCGATCTATTGGCATAGGGAATTTATAGAACTGTTAGGAATAGTCAGGAAAAACAGACCAGAGGAGGTAAGGCCCTAGAAAGAGAGGCCAGGAATTTATCTTGCAGAGACTTTTAAGTCAGAAGCGGTAGTCTGCCCTTTATTCCGAAGGTACCGTAATGCAATTGAAGGGTTTCACAAATGAGACACGTGATTTATTTGCACCTGAAAAAGGACATTGTGGTATCAACAACCAGAGTGAAGGACAGGAATATCTAAAATTAAAAACCAAATTGGTTATTAATCACCCAATCAATAAATATTGATTGCACATCGACTAGGAACGACGATGTGAGACAATTTTATCCTTACATTCATACATATATTTATAGAGAAAACAAGTCAGTATCATTATTACGTCTTCAGGAAAGTGTGTGTGTGTGTTTTATTTTTTGCTTCAACCCAAAATTTTACTAACAAAGCAGCAATGTATAAGGTCAATAATCTTAAATAGGCTTTACTTAAATTCAATGTGAGACTGGGGATAATGACATACTCATTGTCTTCACTCTGAGATTTATAGAACAGTAAGCAAGTTGGTACAGTAAAATGTAAACTTTTATTCATTTTACTCTACATTAAGTCCAGTTTTCATAAATAGAACTGTGGTGAAAATTTATCTTTAATTGTCTCTATACTGTATTCTACCAAAAACCCAGTATCAATTCACTGAATAAATCTACTTCGGAGTTCCAATTCTCGAAGATCGGAGGGTTCTCTGACTTGGAAACAGACGCAAACTGTTCTGGTAACCAGCTTACAACAAACCTTGGCAGAAAGAAAAGTAGCTAGCAAATATTTAATTCAGAAGCCAACTAGGACTACTGACAATTATTTAAATATGCTATTTTGAGGAAGTACAAGGAGAGGAATGTAACAGGAGATAAATTATTTTGACCTAAACTTCAGTTTTATTCATTTAAAAAAAATAACACCAATTTACTGTGTCTATAATGTTTATATAGACTTTTTTGTATATTTTCCTTTTGTAAAACAGAAAAGAGAGGTTATGGGAAATCCTTGAAATTATCATAAGAAGACCATTGTATAATATTAAACAAGCAAGGTAATAATTAAAACTTCAATGTCATTACGTTAAAAACATAAAAATATTTTATACACTCAATGATACCACAAAGATAATTATGCATGCCTTAGTTGACTGATAGATTAACGAGGTCTTGATTTTTATATTTTCCTTTAAATCTTCCTGAGGTGCCCATGCTAATACCAGAGAAAATTGTTCTGAAAAATCCAAGTCAACAGGGGAAAAGAGAAAGTAAATGGGATGTATGTGGAATAAAAATATTAATCTCATTATTTACTGCCCTCGTAGCATAGTACATGCATTTCTTCATTAAATAGTTATTTGACATCTAGTACGCACGAGAGATGAACAGCACAGAAAAAGTTAGTGCCGTCATAAAAAACGTTCCGCGGGAGAAAGACAACACGCACACGAGCACGGTGGGAACCTGCCACGGACGTGAGTGGCTAGAGAACAAAGGCGTCGAGACACAGTCAGTGATAGGGGAAATCTCTGTGCAGGTAACATATGAACAGGTACCCGAAAGTGAAGATGGAGGGAATACCAATCCAGGCAGAGGAAATAAGGGCACAAAGACTTTGAGACAGGAAAAATCTTGGAACATTCCAAAAGCATAGGTCAAAGTGAGGAAGGCAGACAGCAGCAGCCAACTTTGTGTGAAGTTAGCCAGGAGTAAGATCCATGGTACCAAATTTAGATTCCATTCTAAGTGCCTTGAGAAGCCCGGAGAAGATTTTGGATGGAATCCTTAATATCTGACATGTGTTTTCAAAAGATCAGTCTGCAGTGAGTAGAAGAGCCTACCAGTGACAAGAAGGGACGCTGGGAGATCTGTTGGGAAGCAGATGTTTGCAGTAAGAAGGATGGGAGCCTGGACTTCAGCAGTGCTTCACCCCACATTACTCCATTACGAAAAAATAAACAAGCCGCAACAAAAAAAAGGCCAGGAAAATTATAATATCTGTAGGGCTTCTTGGAGTAAATGGACAAGGCTGTACATAACTTGAGTCTCAAGTCTATACGCTAAGTTGCCCCAATAACAAACCCATCTCTAAATCTCCATATAGATAGACAGCTAGAAGGGAGGGAGGGAGGAAGGAAGGAAGAAAAGGGAGGAAAGAAAGACAGGTTAAGAAATGGTTTATGTTGGTTTCTTACATGGTGGACTAATTATTTAATGGCACCAACTAGCAAAAGTGACATGATTAAAGCTAAAATCCTATACCAGGAGTTACTCAGCCTGGGAAAAGTCTCTCCATGTGTGCAAATGACAGAAATGATGAAGGGTGTTTTATTTGGATCACACAATGCTATTTGTACTATTACAGTCAAATATTAGTTTCCAAGTTTGGATTTTGTCCCAATTTTATAAATGACAAACTAAACAGCATGTTGAAAGTTACACTACAATGCAAAATTGTTGCTATACTAATACTAATGTCCAGCTTTAAACACATTTTCTCCCTTGACTCAAACAGGGTGGGACAAACTGAAGGTTAAATTACTGAAACCAATTAAGTTCATATAGTGAAAATACGTATAAACTATACTGTCTTGAAAGGAGATGTTTATCCTAAGTCAATTATATTGAGAGTCTTACTCTTATGTTAAAATACAAATATTGATCAATATAAATATCTTAAAATCCTAAAATTTGACCTTTTTCTTAAAGTGCAGGAGTGAATTATTTTGAACTGTTAAATTCTCCACCTAAAAAGAGAATATTAACTTCTCAAGAAAATAGAAATCAAGTTACCTTTATAAAATAGAAATAGAAATTAAGTTACCTTCATAAAAGCTAAGCCCTAAGTAGCCCCAATTATAAGTTTGGTCTGGGATCCCGTGTTGTCACATATTGCATGGCTCTGGGAACATTGCATAAGCCCCCCCCCCCCAATCCCTTTCCCATTCTGTGAAACACAGGGCTGATTTGAAGGGTTCATGTGTTAACATGTGAACTGTTACAACAGGGAGTTGGCCTTCAATACATTCATTTTCCATCAATAGTCCTGCTAAGAAAGGTCACAGCTTCACTGAGGCTTCCTACATACTAAAGCTCTCAGCAAAGTCATCCAGTCTGTGGGCAAGAAAGAGTGATAATGACCTACTTCAGGAATCTCCTGAGTCACTGACGTTACCCCCAGGAACAGAACCATGCCTCGGGGCCATTATTCCTGTTTCTTATACAAAGGCCACTAACAACCACCACAAACCTACCGACCCATCCAACACACATACTCCAGCCAGACTTAGGAAGACCGCAGCAGCATGCAATGGAAAAACACAGACAACTGCTGTTCACTGAGCGTTAATCAGCCAGACTATACCTTGGGCAATTTTGAACAAATTTGCAGCCTAGCCACAATAAATAAATTGTACACGGAAAGAGATAACAAGTGATTCAGCTGGGATTTTATTATAACTGGATTTGATCCTACAGCCCATGCTCTTTAAAACTGTGTAATGCTTCTTCCAATATTTAGCTACTACCAAGAATTCACAAAACTGCTTCCTGAGAAAAGTTTATACTAAGGAATTGATCAAACACCTGACAGGTCTCCACAATTAACAACATCTAAAATCCCCCTCTCTGTGGTCCTGGGAACTCTGCCTATGTTTAGAACTTGAAATATTGAGTACAATGTTCACCTTTAGCTTAAATATCCTAATAGTATGTATGCATTTACACATACAAGAATGTATACCGAAATTATCAGGAGTAATAGAATACATGTTTAAGTTGAAGATTTATGGCAGGGGCAGATCTGCTAAGTCTTATTGGAAAGGGCATTGAACAAAAGAGCTCAAGAAAAATCTATTTTTTATTATATCAGGTACTTCAGCTAATGCACCATTTTGATTTCCTAGTGATTATAAATAAATGTACAGTTCAGCTGAAATATGTACAAACCATCATAGAAATACCAGCATCATAATTTACCACAGTAGAAAAATCATTCCTCTTTCAGACTAATAGAGTAGGGGGTAAGCTGGGGTAGTTGTGGCCGGAAATACTGGAATGGAAGCACTCACATATAAAATAGTCATTATGTCAAAGGAATAGATATACTCGTCTACCCCTTTCCTGTGCTGAAGCCCCAGAGGTGTGTGATTATCTTATAGTCACTGCTGTTCCTCAGAGAAACACACTTTGCTCCTTGATACAATTTTTTTAAAAAGTGAAAAACGTATTACCAGAGAAGCTTGTTAAATTGATGATGATGACTTAAATTAACCAACATTTGTCACTGAATTCCAGGGGTCACCCATTACTGAGCACAAAAAGGTCTATTTTCTACATAAGAGGAAACAAAATTTAAAGAAAGCGAGAGAACCATAATTAAAGTGTATATCAAGAAGACAGAGATCTGTGAGAAGCCTTTTTTGGGAATAGGGGCCATATTCAGAAAAACAAAGCATCACAGAAAGGCAAAGAAGAAATTATTCTGCAATAATCACTGTGCCTCAGTGAACAGTAAAATTATTTTTAACAATTCATTTGTTTTACAATCTCTAAAACACAATGGCTCTAGTAAAATTACTGTTCAGAAATCTGATCATCTAACCTTAAATCAATCCTTTATCTGTAGTACTAAGCCCTCTTGAAATGTGAATGTCACCTGTAGTAAAATATTTTCAATATATTGAACTCATTCTTACTATTTGAATTTTGCTAGCTATATATTCTCTTAAGACAAAATAAAGTGTTTCTCAATGAGTCTAAGAACAACTGCAGAAGATTTAACATATTGCTCTGAGAGATACTTTCCAGTTTCTTTCCTTACCTTGGTAGGAAAGAGAGAACTATATTTTTAATATTCCTTAAGGGAATAATCATTAGTTTTATCACTTACTTTCCACCAAAAAAATGTAAATATGAAATCTTAATGAAGATGACTCGTGAGTGTTCATCTATTATACGATCTTCTTCAGTCATTTTCTGTACTATTATCCTCATCAAAAGAAATGATCCAGGTGAAATCACAAGCAAAAGCTATCACTCTGATGTCACATACAGAAAGAGAGATTACACCCATCAGTAATAACCTTGTCAAGTTAAAATCAGACAAGAGAACAATGTGATAATAAGTGTCTCATATCTCACATGCTAAGGGCTAATTAGTTCTAGAAGAGTCCCAGAAGGCAGGGATTTATTCTCTTTGATAAAATAAAGGAAGTTTAATAAAATGCCCTCTAAAATTTAGCTCTAAAATTCAGCTCTAAAATTCAAGAGTTTATCAATTTTATGAGAAAAGTGGAATCTAATTGTCCTGCAAAAATGTAACTACTTCATTCATTAAATTCAGTAGTTTCTTCATTATTAAAATAAGAATTAAATTGCTTTGTTGTCAGGCAACTACCATAAGTAAATTCTGTGAATGTGTCATTTAAAAAACATAAATAAAAACTAAACTTCTACAACTACATATATAAAAAGTATTATTATACTTGAAGTGATAAAACTACAATGTTCTGAATATGTAAATATCTGTGAGACAAAAGTCATTAGATAGTATATAGAAGTGTTAATCAGGAATATATAAGAAGTAATACAGAGATAAGGGCCCAAGGGGCAAATCTTCATTTCAGCACCTAACTTGTTTACAACAAACCAACGTGGAGAAAAAGGTTAGAGTGGAATGCATGGATTCTGTCCTCAGTAGCAGAGACACTATTTTGAAAAGCAGACATCTACAATGTGTCAGGCATGGGCCATGATAGATAGACCTGCATAAATCTACTGAAACACAGAGAAGAATCTAAATGTCAGGTGAAGCTGGAGAGGCTCAAAAGAAGGTTGCATTCCATCTAACATGAAGGCTGATAAGAGAGGCCTGAAAATCAGACAAAAGGTTTTGATTCCCCAAAATGAGTTTGCAGGATGCCCAAATGTTGGATATTGATGCCCAGGAGGCCAGTTAATCAGGAGAATGGCACACAGAAATCTAGGTCATGGCGGGAATAGAGCATGTTACCCAGACATGAAACACATTACAAGATAATGTAATTCATGAACTGACTTTACCATAAAAAAATAAGGTATGGTTTGGGTTGTGATAAAAGTTGAGTCAGTTCCAGCTACAAATTTTCCAGCCAGAGAGATTCTGAGAACAATGTGCCACTGATAGAAATACAGAAACTGGGACAGAGTTGGAGTATAAAGAGTAAGTACATATAAACAGTACATGCCCAAAGTATTAAGAGCTATACACATAAAATATTCTTATACAGGTATTCTTAGAGAAAATCTTTCTTTAGTTACATGCATTAGTCCTAAGGAAAAGAACTGACAAATGGTAAATTTGGGATAGTTGTTCTCATTTCTTGAAATCACTGGTGTAGTATATAGAAAGTAATACATTCTCTGAAAGCAACTTCTAGATAATGAATGTGCTGCAATTTTTCCATGTAATAAGGCAAAATCAATTTAACATTCTCTGTGTCTGCAAGAAAGTCTTTAAACCAATTAAATTAACTTTCCCTTCTGCTGATTGTACTTGCTAGTCGATTATGCTTAACCCAGAGCAGAAAGTCCTTACTTTTGAGCCATGATAGTTTCCTAGAAACGACATTTTACAGCTGTAAAGGGGATTATGCTTTCCCATAGGAATGATGTTATAATTTGGGTAGAGCTTTTGACATCAATAAATTATGAAGTTGTCAATCATGTATTATTAAAACAGAAGAGAAATGCAAATATATATTCATGTGCAACAATAATCATTTAAAAGAGTAAAATGATGTTCAACGTCATCTCCTAGAATTTTAGTACCTAGGAAACCTTAGAAAGTATCTAAATTGCAACATCCCATTTCCTCAGATAAGAGAAGAGACACACGTAACTTAAATTGGGTTCCAAAAGGTTTCAGTGTATTGGAGATGGAAACAGGACTTTAACTGAGTTCGACTGATCAAAGGTCAAGGTACTTAACATTCTATTCCACTTCACCCAACTTTACAAAGCCACATACAATGACCATGGATAATTAGCACTGGCTACGAGGACAGGCAACGTACTTAAAAGTAAAGATACTCCACGTGAATGCCAACTCTACCATATTCAGTCTTTTTTTATTTTCACATATCATACAGATGCTAGAAATCTTAGAAAAATCATTCATACATGTTTCTTTAGAGAACATAGAATATAGAGCATTTAGTAGTCTTAACTTTTAGGATGGACTTTTGGAGATTATTTAGATACTATTCATATATTTCTTCACCAAAAGAGAGAAATAAAACCACCTTAGGAATTACACTGTATAAATGTAGCCCGTGTATCATCTCTCATGGAGGATTCAGTGAACCAGTCAGACATCGGGAGACCAAGATTCAAACTCCTGCTTTGTTATTCACATGCACAGATATGCTATATAAAGTGAGATGGCAGGACTGGGTATCTCATTCCTTTTTAAATTTTAATGAGCTACAGCTCTGACTTTAAATGTCAACTTTTGTTGAGGAAGACTTGCTATGTTCAGGTCTTTAATGTCCAGGACAGCTCTGAAGGAATAGAGAAGGACAGACAGAGGTTGCATGAGAGCTGTGATCTATTGGAGGGAGGGGAGAGAAGGGGCAACACTTTGCCCTGATAATAGTGGGAGAAACACAAACTTCAAAAACCAAAGTCCTCTGTAGTCCATCCAAGGTAACTGAGGTGGCTGGCAAAGGACCAGATGCTGAAGAAGACACAGCAGCTGTCAAGTTAAAAGCAAAAGAAACGTGGTACCCTGCTGCCCCCGCGTTAGAGCAGTGATTACTAGTTAAGCGCTTTAAACTTTGACAGGGATGGAGAGGGGACCGACCAGGTGTCCACAGTGTAGACATGGTCCTCCCAAGTTCTTAACAAATCAAGATGAAAGCTCCACAGGGGGGTTGGAAGCAGATGATTTCATGCACCCCCACCCTGTTATCAGCTTTATACAAGCTTTAGCTGGAAAATGGCTGAGAAAACCCAATGTAGTAATCTCTCCTGCTACGCTTTGATCTGGTTTTCTGGCAGAAGTAGCTATTATCTACTCAAAAAAGGAAAGGTCTGATCAGGTGCAAATCTCTACTGGCACCCGGGCCTAAATTCAGAAGCCCCCCTCCTCGATCAAAGGTTAAGCATTCACAAAACACTAGCACACTGGTGTTCTAAACTTTGAAGAAATCATTACTCAGACTTGGCATGTGATTATAATATCTCTGGTTCTCTTCCAAGACTGTTGATGCATAATCTCTGAACAATGCTTTTAGTTCTCGGCAAATTTGACTCATTTATGTACTTGATTTGGAAGCATTAGAACAAATACACTTAAAATTAATATCAATCTCAAAGATTTAACGTGAAGTTTATCAGGAAAACAAGTATTATGTTAATAACACTCTTCAATATAATAATTTAATTTCCTAAAACAAGAACCCTAATATCAACTCTAATGTTTTACATATGTTGATAATAATGGGTTTATCACACATAAATTAGCTATTAAAACACAGGGTAAACAGACTATCAAGTGCTTAGAGAAAGCATTGATATTAATATTTTGTGAAGTCCCGGAACACATTTTATGAAAACTCTAGATCCTCCACCCTAAAGGAGTGTATGAAATTGAGTTTGTAAACCTAGAAATTTAACACTGAACAATGTAGTGATCCACAGATCCCAGACAATAAATTTAAATCTCCCAAACTCCTTCACATGTACAGGCTAAGACTCAGGTCTTCTGCTGTCATCACTTCAAGACAACTCCAGACCAAAACACATCTCGGTGTCACGGACCAGCAACCCTTCTACGCCCAGAGAAATCTCCCTTGAGCATACTCACGGAAATCCCAGTTAAGAAGTATTGGAGTAAAGGAAATATGCCATACTAGCCAATGCAGAAAGAGCATGCATTACTGCAATGTCAAAAGCATCATAATAGTAGGAATTTCACAAGCTTCCCTCTATCAAAATCAAAGAGTTATTCAGTGAATAAAGTATAAAACTATTATTATAACTGTATACGCCCTCTGTTTTCCCAATACAAAGCCAGGGTTTCCTTTTCATTATTAGTGAGCCCAGGTCACTGAATTTATTACAGTAATAGTGAAACCCACAGAAACTACTATACTAACAATACTGAAAAATAAATGTTCCATTATGCAGTGTTCAAACCTCCCCTCTTCGAACTGTTTAAATTGCTCTTTTATCATATAATTATAACTGAAAATGTTCCAACAGAATAGCAAGTCTAATTAATGACTCCTATTTCAAATAAGCAAGATTACAAATTATAACACTAAAATATTATCGTTTTTGTTACTGCTTTTAATTTACTGGAAGAACTGAATTTCTATGATGTAGGACAGAGGGTTCACTTCCCTGCTCAAACTTTTTCTCTCATAAACCATATCACAGTTACTAGTTTTTAAAAAAGCTGACATCCTCTGAAATTCAAAAATTACAACTATAATCCAGTGTTTGACTAAATAAATGATTACAATGGGCATATAAAGATAACTTAGTAAATATTAAAAACATAATTTAAACATGCTTTTTTAGAGCATTTTAAAAGTTTCTATCCTCCTCATAATAAATTGCTTCCTGGGATTTACAATTCTTCTAAATGAATTCAATTCGGTGCCACAGTCCTATGCACAACAGATACATCTACAGTGGCAATCCATGGCACTCACATTCAGATGGAACAACAGCCCAGGTTGCTCCACTGGTCACCACAGAAATAGACTTGAAAGCATTTTTATTTTGGGTCCAGATAAATGATTCAGAAATATCTCCTAAAAGTTACAAGCAGGTTTCCCCATGATTAAATTTGTAGACCAGCTCACAGAACAGTAGGAACTGAAATAGCCTGATTTAGGTAAAACGAATGTCTGTATCATTTTAGATTATCACAGAAAAAAACTCAAAAGAGCAAATTTCTGGTTAAGGCTAACCAACAGCGCAATATGAATGAACATGACCTTTTATTGCTGGTGAGGTCTGACAACTAAAATTATTCGACAGCATCATGTATGAAAGCACCTTGCAATACTATCAACTCAGTTACACCATAAGCCAAGTTACGTTCCTTTTTCCAAAGTGAAGAATAGGATTGCAGTATATGACATTAGCATGAAATTACTATGAATATTATGTTGTGCTTCAAGAGCACTGTGCAACATACGACAATGCTTTATTCTATTCATAACACACTTATGATGTAGATATTATCCCTATTTCAAGGATGAAAACACTAAGCTTCACAGATGTATCAAACTTGACCAAACTCAAACGTTTCCAAAGCAAGTGCTCCTGTTTTTCCTGCAGTGGTGCAATATCATTTCTATATGTTTGTTTACTTTTTTTAAGGTGAAGTCGAGTGTTCGGAGCCCAGAGATGGTTAACTCTACATTTTTTTGCTTGTTTGTAGTTTTTATTTGTTTAATTATAACCAACAGACAAACTCCATAATGTTTCCTGGAAATGTCAAGAAAGTGTTCAAAGGACTACATACAGCCCCTTCTGGGTGTATCTGGCTATAAAGAGAAAAAGATAATACATTAATAAGTGAGAGCAGTGCAATTTTAAGAGTGGCCACAATTATGAGGAACTGAAAGGAGAATAATACCAAACCAGGAGTTGAAGAGCCTGATGGCAATCATCGGGAATAAAGATTAGAATGTTCAACTCCATCTCAAGTTTTGCACGGGATTAGCACGGTCCCAATGAGTACACTTTACATGGAGATTTAACACTTATTTGAGTGCTCTGGACTTAGAATGGGATATGGCAATAGGCGACATGACATAATACAAAGAGAACTGCGCTGGTTACCAAGAGATACAACTTCAAACCCCACTGTCAGTGACTAACTGTGTAAGACCACCTAAGTGACAAATTTCGGACCCCACTCATTTCCACCCTTACAACGAGAAGGCTATACAAATTGTTTTCTAAAGTCCTTTTTAGTATCAGCATTTCAGGAGGCTAAAAGACATCTTGTTACAGTGGATGAATTATAAGTAACTCTTAATGTTCTTTCAAAATTAGGTAGCTTACTTTCCTTTGCCATGAGATATACACACATACATACATATATACATACATACGTACACACACAAACATACACAAGGGGCGCCCAAAAACCTGGAGTTATCTTCTAAAGGGCAGGCCCCTTTTAGTACTGGTTTCCCCTGCTAGGTGAGTGTTCTAGGAACCCATCTGTATCAGTGTACCAGCTGGTGTTGTTGTAAGAGGCTGTGTTGGCTTCAGTGGATTTTTGTTGAAGACTCTTTCAAGGCATTTGCCCATGTCCTGATGGGTGATTTATGAGAGCACACCTGCCCTCAACGTGCTGAATGTTCAGCAGTTTTTGACCAAAAATGGCTTGATCCCCTTGCCTCGTCCGCCTTACTCATGCGATCTTTCCCCTGCCCGGAGCAACTTTTTTTGTTTCCCTGATGAAAAAAGTCCTCAAAGGGAAAAGTTTTGCTGGTGTGGAAGAGGTGAAACAAAAAATGGCAGAAGCACTAATAGGCATCAAAATCAACAAGTTCAAAAAACTGCTTTGAGCAGTGAAAAAAGTTTCGATAGCTGTATTACATCAAGTGGAGAATACTTTAAGAGTGAATGAAGTTTAAAGATGGAAAAATAAATATACAACTTTTTATAAATAACTTATGGGTTTTTTTTATTCCCTCTCATATATATGCAAGTGAAAACCCAATTAAGCCTTTAAAATGGGGGGTTTATATATAAACAATGCTTATTATGTAGAATTAATCAGTGTGATGGGACATGTAAACCTTTATAAAATGTTTAAATATACACATTAGAGAATATTACATATTTAATTAAATATTAAATATCAAATGTTTAGATATTAAAATAATCTGTTAATACAAGATAGTATCTCTTCATTATAAATGTCCATGTACTAAATTGTTGAATAAAAGGGACATAAGATTCTGCTCAAGGCAACATAGGTACAGTTTTATGATACCTGTAAGTACTTTAAACACAAATTTCTTTATGTAAACGAATACTATTTTTCCAGGACATCTTAAGACAGCAAAAATATTGTCGGTAACCACAGAGCAGAAGTTCAAAAAGAAAACAAATGTATTTCTTTCCTAATTATTATTTTTTGCTTACAGATGTTTTATATTTGTTTATTTAGATTCTGCCTCTTTTCTAAGAAAGGCTATTGTCAGCTGAAAGGATACATTAACCACAAGAAAATTTCATAATCAGAGGAAAAGAAGGGAAAATGAGAATGAAGACATCAGTTACAGTCAGAAATAAAGTTCAAATAAGTTTACCATAAACATTTATATGCTTCATATTAGGGAGCCATAAATTGGCCCTAAGCTTTCTAGCAATAAACGCAGCACACATCTCCCAGAGTAATTTGATCAGTAAAACAATTCTACTGAGAGGCAAACTGATGTGTTTCCCTGTGCCAGTGTCCGCAGATACGGTTTGATTTGGGAATCGATTTTAGATAACATGGGAAGCCTAGAGAAAGAATTGCATATCTTTCAAGCAATCCCCCCAAAATATTGTTTCTCTAAACCAGGGGTGCCTGGAAAGGTCTAATGCAAGAGTCCCCAATCACAGGGCAACAGACTGGTGGTGGTCCCTGGCCTGCTAGGAATCAGACCACAAGGGAAGCTTGCCTGAGCTAGGCCCCTGGTCTCTGCCCCTCCCTCAATTCCCCTCCTCCACAGCAGGAGGTGAGCAGAGGTGAGCAAGTGAAGCTAGCCTGAGCTCCACCTCCTGCCCCCCCACCTCCCACCAGGTCTGTGCAAAAACTGGGCTCTGAATCTAAAAAGGTTGGGGATTGCTGGTCTAGGGCATAACACTCTTCAACAAAGCCATATAAATGCATACATTTCAAAAAACTCTAAATTCTAAGAAATTATGTATCTAGAGTTCATATACTCTTATGAGAATTAGGAAATCTAGACTTAAAAAGACTTGAACTTTGTTTAATGTAGTATCACAGGACCATATACTTCCTTAGAAAAGTTTTTCTCAAACTTCTCTAACTGCAAGATAATGCATAACCTGCTGCCTAGAAAGTGTACTCTTCACAGCCTGGCAAGACAACGTGGATCTGAAACGAAGTTTTCACTCATGTGAAAACAGCACTCTGCTTGGCTTGATTACTTTTTTAAAAACATTCAATAAAACACACAGTGAAAGTTTAACCAGGAGCTAAGCTTAAGAAATACTACCTGTGAGGTATAAACCAAAGGAACTTGGCTGGGTATTGTAAATAAAAGCCTGTCACAGTACACTGACAAAGCAAAATAATGCATTTTGTAGGGGCAGTTATCTTTTTACGCCATTTTTAGATTAAGATAACAGAACTATGAAACTGTCTATAAGAAAATGGTTATCTTT
The DNA here is from genome assembly GCA_004026765.1 of Micronycteris hirsuta. Taxonomy (NCBI): domain Eukaryota; kingdom Metazoa; phylum Chordata; class Mammalia; order Chiroptera; family Phyllostomidae; genus Micronycteris; species Micronycteris hirsuta. Next base: position 15,394 of record PVJI01005026.1, read on the forward strand.
TGTCCCCTATTAAGGAGTAGGCATGCAAAACACTGAGAATCAATTTCAAGAGAAGAGAGGTCAGAATACAATCATATATTACCCTAATGAAATATGTGACCTGCTCTCTCCAAACAGTATTTCTGCTGACCCTGACTCTAGATAGTTATATAGAGACAGACTTTGAAATGAGATCAATAACTAGGGTGGCCAGTCTGTGTTGAGCTTTGGCAGTCTAGCTCATAAAAGACTCTTGACCAGAATAGTAAAGGTTACAGAAAGGACAGACATCAGTTTTTTGTGCTTACAATAACATTATAGCATGATTTATGAAATGACCTCAGCCAATCACTTAAGCTTAAATGAATAGCTATCTTTAATTAATTCCAGTCTCCTAGTCCAAACAAAGTATATCCTAAGTATGGACAAAACCTACACAAGTACCTGGTCCCCTTTCCAGTACTTAAAACTGTATGTTGAATGAATGACTGAATGATTCAAAGTGCAATTTGCTAATACAGAGAATAAAAACACACAATATATGAGCATGGGAACAAATACAGTCCCACTATTTTTTAAAAAAATGAATAAATTTTGTTTAAAAAAATGTACAAAGCAATGTGTCCAAGTTCCCAGTGAAATTCTATTAGTAGTTTAAATGAATATTTTCTGAGTATTTTTAAAGAAAAGCTAGAAATACCAGACTAATAGATAAAAGAAAAGATGCAATTCTTAATGTGTCCCTATTTCAATAAAGCATTTGGCAAAATCTCTCCCACTCTGCTAGAGGGGCGAGGTGCAGGAAAGAGAGATGGGTAGTAACACAGTCATGTCACTTTCTGACTGGTCTGCCCTCTATCCTGAAGAAAGGACTGACCATGGCACTGTTGCCAGCCAGGAGGAAGCCGTTCTGCATCGGGCCACAGGGCTTGACCTGCAGCTTTCGTCCGTTTCTCATTAGTATGAAAACACACGAAAGAGAACACAAGTAGCTACTACACCGCAAACACAGAAGACTGTTAAGAATACTTAATGCCTTGGTTGAGAAAATTAGAATAAAAAATTCTTAGCAGGCTGTGATAATGAAATACATCTAACAACAACAACAACAACGAAGAGGTATTAAGGATAAAGTACAATCCTTGGTTCAAATACAATTCCCCTGATGTCTCAGGCCACGGCTCTTGTGCTACTCCAATCCCAGTCACACATAACGAAGATTGGAGACTTCCAATACCGGGGAAGAATGGTGAAGGAAGGAGGCTTGGGCCAAGAGGCCAGGGATGGAAGTAGCTTCAGACTGCTAAGTTCTGTTCTTCAGGCCACAGAGCGCTGTGTTTACCTCTCCCACTCAGCCATTAACCACCCTGAGATATGACTTAAGCTCTTATTTAGACTAGAAGTAACTGACACTATGAGCCACCATAAATTGAACATACCAGAATTTAGAAATGGAAATCATATCAATTCTCCCAGATTTCAACCAAGGGCAGATTTTTTTTTTAAAAGATACCTGGAAAACGTAGTCCTTAGGTCTGTTCTTTGAATTTGTTACAGCCTAATTCTAATTAACAACAACAATGAAAATTAATAGATATCAGACCCTAGATTAAGAAAACTTAAAGAGGATTGATTTTTGAAGTTTCGGAAAATGGGAAAGCAACAAGCACTCCAGCATTAGACACCTTTAATTAAAAACACAAAGTAAATGGACTCATTTCTCAGTGAGTGGCTGGCTTTCCTCAGCAGACTACAGAACTGCCTGTCAGGTAAAGCTGTTACAGCAACAGCCACTTCCATAGGAATCAAGGCACTCAGAAGCCAAGTAGATATGTACTCTAGCAGTAAGCCAAAGAGCTATTTGTTACCCACCCCCCACCTCATTTTTTTAAAAGGGAAAACATTGAAGAAATTATTCACAAAGTTTATTTTTAAACATTTCAGATAGTCAGGTATATGCATAAAAACAAATGCAGAAAAGTATCCCAGTGACTACTAAAATATTTACTGTAATTTGTTTTTAATCTTCACCCAAGGATATGTTGATTGATTTATTTTTAAGAGAGAAAGAAACATCGATCCGTTGCCTCATGTGTATGCCCCAACAGGATGGAACCCACAACATAGGCCCGTCCCCTGACCTGGAACGGAGCCCGCCCCATTTGGTGCACTGGAGGACACTCCAACCAAATGAGCCACCTGGCCAGGCCTTGCAATTTTGACAAATGGAGTTATAAATAATTGTTGTTACTGTTTTCCTCACAAATTTTAGTTGGTAGGTAAAGAAAAATATATGGATAAATAAAAGCTAAAGCTGTTTAAATTATGTACCTACAAAAAATATCAAGTTTTGTTTTTCTTTTAAATCAACTTCATCTCCTTCTTTTAAGTCAGTCTCCTCTGGGCTCCCAGGGTTAGGGACATCGGGCCAGGGCTCGGCAGACGCATCCCTGGGGGCCTGGCTCTCAGCACCAGGATGAGTACACTGTAGCTTCTCAATGTCAGCAAAAGCAATTTAAGTGCTGTTTCTGTAGGACTTTAGTGGCCATAAAACTGTCACTGGCCTCCTCTTTGTGAATACACTGTCAGGAAATTTCATCAAAGGGGAAAATAATACTACCTAGTGAAACAGAAGTTTAAAAAATACTTGTGGTGGCATTATACTTGTAGAAAGCAAATTCACAATACAGCTCAAGAGCCATCCTTTCTGAGTTCAGATGCCATCCTTGGGGATTAAAGTCTAAGGGAACAACATGAGAAAATACAAAATTTATATGTAAAACTGAAGAGAAAAAATATGGAATCAACAGGATATAACTAAGTCAATGATAACATTTTCTCAAGCATGTTTTCTAGTCTGAAAACTACAATCATGAAAATAATGTCAAAATTAAGAGGTATGACTATTTTATATTTGACATTTAGATTTTAAACAGGATATAATAGCGTACTAACACTATGATTACAACTATGTGAAAAGAAACTTAGAAAAATCAGAAAATGCTAATATAGTAATTGTAGTTATGCAAAATGTTCGGAACTTAAATAATTGTAAAACCCATTTCCCCTATCTTTTGTAGAAAATTACTTGAATTAATTCTTTTTAAAAAAATACTTTGCGGCCTGGCTCGTGTAGCTCAGTGGATTGAGCGTGGGCTGCAAACCAAAGGGTCACAGTTTGATTCCCAGTCAGGGCACATGCCTGGGTTTGCGGGCCAGGTCCCCAGTGAGGGCCATGTGAGAGACGACCACATATTGCTGTTTCTCTTCCTCTCTTTCTCCTTCTCTTCCTCTCTCTATGAAAATAAATAAATAAAATCTTAAAAAAAAATACTTTGCTACTTAAGCAAATCAAACTTTTGGGGGAAAGCCTAGGTAATAGTGAGTTCATGTTGTGCTCCTTTGAAAGGATTAGACGAGGTAAAAGAAATCTATGTTTGCAAACATTTTGTCACATTACAGCACAAAGCAACAATTATTTCTCCACGTCAATACAGAAAATGACTGGACATCACGCTGACCCCACCTACATGATCTGCCCTGCAGAACCCTGCTGAGCTGGTCAGGAATCATATGGCCCATCTGAAGTCAGCAGGCTCAGGGGGCTGCAGCTGAGGGGGTTGAGGGGAGGGCAGGGCATGCCCCATGGGACTTCTCCAAACAAGGCAAAGGCAGGAATCAAGGACTAAGCTTTAGGGTCTAATGGCAAAGAAAACAATCTGTAATTTGTTGTCTATTCAAAAATAATCTTAGGCATATTTAATAAGAAATAGAACATCTCCCCCCAAATATTTCCTCCAAATGCATGTTAAAGAAAGTTTAGGAGGCCAAAAGAAAGGCCCTCTGAGGTTAAAATGATGATAAATTACTTTCCCCTTAATGTCACTTTTATCAGCCTACTCTCCTTCTTAATATCTTCCAGAAGCTCCCTGATGCCTGGCACTTGAGTGATCCAGAATCAGGGACTGACATACTTTGGAAGTCCTTCCCAGGAAGGAACATATTATGTCAGTGATAACAGAACACCCCCTGTCATCCTGGAGCCCACGTGACTACAAATTAAAACTCTGTATCTCTGCAATTATCATCCCACCAATTCCAAACCCACCAAGCATCCATCATTATTGTAATCCCAATAAGAGAGAGAGAGACGTACACAGCAGCTGCCATAACTTATATACAAACTCAATATTCTTACAACTCCACAGCTTTTCTGGTACACCCAACAATCCCTACCAGAATTAATCTGCTATCTCTGACCATTTAGATGGAATCAGGATCAAAGAATAGTACTTTCCTACTTATTCAATACCCACAAGAAATAGGAGGAATGGGGAGTAAGGCAACCTGCAGATATTGAGCAAAGAGAAAGAGAGCGATAGGAAAGACCTTCCTCTCCAGCCTCCCCCTTCTACCCTTCACTCATTTGCTATTTTCCCAGCGAGTCCACAGGACTCAGAACAGAGAACACTAATGCACCTTAGGACTACACCTTGCTTTCAACTAAACAGTAGAGTGCCTGCCCTTAAGGGGACAAGTCTTTAGGATATTTTGTTTGTTTTGAAAACAGGGTAGTCCCAAATCCGAAGAACCACATCAAACTGTAAAAGCTTAAACATTTGCCTGGGTTTTAATAAATACTATCAGTACATCAACATAAAGTTCTAATGATGCAAGCCAATTAAGGTATTTTATATATGTGCTATGAGTCGCACACATGGCAGAAGAGCTTGCTGTAATTTTTAAATAATGCTATCAAAAGTCTGGGTTTGTCATGTGCTGGAATCCTAGTTCAGTAGCTTACCGACCCCTCATGACTCCCAAAAAGGCAAGACGAAGGACATAACCTACCTAGCAGAGGTTTAGTGTGTGGACCTAGGGGAATCCTTTCAACGGGAGAAATTGATAGAGTGTGGTTTACAATTGCAATTTTATGCTACAGGCATGTTCATATTTTTACCAAGGGATTCAGTTTACATCAATCTCTACAAATTTATGTTCTCAGTATAGAAAATTTTAACATATTAATAATCCTCTATCATAACAGAGAGACAGCAAATAGTGAGCCGAATACCCTCTTCAGCCCTATTTGCCTGCCTCATAGGGCTTCTGTAAAGATTAATTAGTAGATACCTCCAAAAAGTATTATGGGTTCTTTTCCAAAAATATCTTACAAACACCACGTGTTTATTATACCAGAAAAGGAAAAAGAGGCAATAATATAGCAATGAGAGTTTTCAAAAATGGCAAGTGACATCAAAATAAATGATGTGACTGCTGAAAGAGATTACAGGAGACACTAAATATAAGAATATGGGTATAGTCGTCCTATGAATATAACAAAAGCTGGTTCTTCCTACCCAGGCATTCAACAAACCAGCCCACCCCAAGGGGTTAAAACAGGGCAGACTTTCCTTCACAGACTTGTCTGACTCCACCTGGAAGGCAGGTATGGCCAGAAACCAGCTTGCCTTTGCCTTGCAATCATCTCTAGGTTCCCTCCCTACCTGCCCTGGCTACAGAGCCCTGAACATGCAAATGTCCACCACAGACTATTTCCTCCAGTAGCGTGCCTATCGATTTAGAAAATGACAAGGGTGATGGGAGCCAAAAGGGAAAAGCGCTGTCATAGAGCCCAATCAAGTCAACAGACAGAGTCAGAAATCTATATGAACCTAGAAGCAAAAGTTAAAGAAGAATTTCAGTTACCTAACCCACAGAAGTTAGTCCTTCCCTGCCCTGTCAGCATGTAGTTTGATATAAAAATCATTATTATATTATTGTAAATTCACAAACATTGCCTGGTAGCTTACATAATTGTCAATGTTCTACTTCATCAATTAATCATTGCTAAATCATCATTTTTCAGATACAGGAATATAGACTGCATATAGCATATTTATACTACAATGAAAATCAATAGCATTTATTAGGGAACTATACTAAAGAGTTATAGAAATAATTAAACTGCCATTGGAGGAAACAGCAAAGCAACAACTTTAAAGATTCACTCACTTTGTTGTACAGTATAAGCAATTCCTACCAATGGCTCCAGCATCCACCCTTCACTTTTCTTACACACTGTATTTCACTCTTATAGGCCACTAGCACATTATACCTAGACTGCGACAACAGCCCACAAATAAGTCTACCTGACTCTGTGAGTCACCTGTGGCCTAGAGGCGGCAAGAAATTACATTTCCCTAAAGCAAGACGCTGAAGCTATCCATTCCAGGTAAACCTTCAGCGGGGTTCTTTACTGTACCATTCAAAACTGGTGGCCTGGCACTCACAGCTCTTCAAGATCTGGCCCCATTCAGCCCGTTACGTTCTTGCTTTCTGTTCCAAAACTAAACCTAAATTCTATTTAGTTTGGATTTCTGCAGTTCGTTGAAAACGCCTACTTGTCAACTCCCAAAACACTTTTTCAAATGCTACTCCCTGTTCCTAGGGGTAAATCCTAACAATTCAAATGCCTCCTCATCCTTAAAGTCTTTTCCACATCATGGTGATTAGATGCCCACAACCACAGCCCACCTCCCTCCCCTTCACAGTCAGAGCAAATATCGTGCACAAATAACATGACACTTTGCATACACTGATTGTGCTGTAAATACTGACCCACGTGTGTTTGTTCTGAAAAGATGAAAACTTTGCTTTCTACAATTCTGGGCCTCACGGGGACCCTGCTTAAATTGTTCCTTTGATGAATAGTTGAATGTAACAATGAATGCTTCTACTTTTCAGCAAAACTTCTAAAGGTTATTCTCAATTTAACTAGAGTTTGGAAGGACAAAAACACAATGGCCTACTTTCTAAAATCTGCATATTTATAAAAAAGGTGCATTCACAGAACATTTTATAAAGTACATGATGTTTTATAATTATTGTTCATAATACATATAAAGTAGGTCAGAAGCCTCGTCTTCCCTCTCAAGTTAAGGAAAGCAGAGTGCAAACAGTATTCTCATACGTCTCAACCATACAATTATTTAACAGAACTTCAGGCTACTGTTATTGTTATTTTGCTTGGCTGATAGGTATGTGAGGTTTGTTTTAGATTTTTCTTAATCTCAATTTATTTCTGGTATTAAAGAATTGCCACCTATTTAAAAGAGCATGGAAAGTACATTCAATAATATCTTTCTAGGTCCTAAGTTATGGGTCAGGTGTTATCTATTCAATGAGAATATACAGTTGGATGAGACAAATAAATGTACTACCTTATTGTGAGCTTACATACCAATACTTTCCATTCATACTCAATACTAAGAAGATAGTTCTCTTCTCTCTACCAAAATTTTACAAGAACATCTAAAACTTCATTGTTGCCATGCCTTCTTCGCAAATGCTGTAGCAAACCACATCACCATCCTGAGGGTGTATTGGTCACTGTCTGAGAATCTAAGCCAGTTCTAGCATGAAAATGTCATAAACCAAAATGAAGAACACTGAGCCTATTCATTACAACCCTGGTAATCTTCAAGCACCAGGAAGTTCCTCTAAATTTCCCCTGTTCTTTCTACTCAATCTCAGTGACTCCCTCCACCCTCCAAGAAACTAACAAAACAAAACAAAACAAATCAACAAACCCCACACCTGTTTCACCTATAGAAAATCCTGCCATTGTTAAAAGCCCCTCTTTCCGGAACCCAGACTCACCTACCTCTGGGCTTTCACCCCACCACACGGTGCAGCCTAGGCTCCTCCCCCAACAGAGAAAGTGAGGGTTGTGCCCTTTTCCTCTGACTGCTTCAAGTTTCTCCGTCTCACTGGTATTCAGCCGCTTTATTAGGATGTACCTTGGTGTGGTTTAATTTACAATCAATCTGCTTGAATTAATTGTGCTCTTGGATCTGTGGGTTTATAATTTTCATCATATTCGAAAAATATTTGGCAATTATTTCTCCAAATATTTGCCTGCACTCCTTGTCTTTTGGGTCGTCGATGATACGTGTTAGACTTGTTGATACTGACTATTCACAGCTCACTGAGACTCTTTTGCCACATTTTTTCTGTTTTTTTTTTAATTGATTGATTTTTAGAGAGAGGAAGAAAGATAGAGATTGATTTGTTGTTCCACTTCTTTATTCATTCATTGGTTGATTCTTATATGTGCCCTGACTGGGGATCAAACTCACCATCTTGGGGGATAGGACGTGTGATAACCATCTGAGCTCCCAGGCCAGGCAGGGCGTCTGTTTCATTTTTGTTAGTAGGAATAACCCTAGAAGTTCCATTTGTTTTATTTCTGTATCTCCCATTTTTTTTTATCATGCTCATATTTTCTTCTGTGTCTTGAACAGATGGCACATATGCATATAATAGCTATTTAACGTCTTTGTTTGCAAATCTCATCATCTCTGTCTTTCCCGGTAATGTTTCTATTGATTGTTGTTTCCGACTACTAGTTATAGTTCCTATTTTCCTGCTTCTTTTGACATGCAAGGTAATTTTTTATTGGATGTTAAACATTATGGATTTTACATTGTTTCATGCTGGATTTTGTTGTATCCTTTTATAGAGTATTGAGCTCTTTTAGGGGCACTATTATTTGTGAATCAATATAACATGATCTTCTGAAGGGTTGGTTTTAAGCTGTGTTCCAGTGGACCCAAGAGTAGCCTTTAAAATAAAGCCAATTCACTCTTTTTAAATAGGGCAATAGCATTCTGAGGACTCCACTCAATACTCTATGTAGTTGGAAGGCTCTCTATCCTGGTTGATGGGAATGCAAATGAGTCCCAGCTTAGAGTGAATTCTGAGAATTATTTGCCCCTCTGCTTTCCAGTGGTTCTTTATCCTGCCTCTTGCAGAGTTTTACCCATGCATATTCTGTTTTGTAAAGACCCTCTGCAAAAAGCTATACATTTCTATGTTTCTTCACTATTGCTACTCCTTTCCATCATTCTTGGAAGATGAGCTGACTTTCATGGCCAACTCAATGGCCTTAACTACTTTTTTTCCTGGATCTCATTCCATCATCACTTTCTTCCATATCTTTAACATTTCCTTTCCACTAGTCATTTCATAAATATGATCAAGTAGTTCCTTTAATTTTTAAAAGCCTGCATTTGGTCATGGTTATCCTGTGATGACTGTCCAAACATACTCTTTTTACCCAACTTTCTACTCTGTATTTATGTCCTGAATTTATAATATCCACCTAACTTAAGAACCTACTGGATTTGGCTTCTTCACCCAAAACTCCACTAAGGCCTTGCTCCTCAAAGCAGGTTATCTAATTATTAAATGCACAGGCCGTTCTTCAGCTGTCCAGTTCCATGGCAGCATGCTTCTCGACGCTTGACTGCATTGGCTTCTAAAACACTGAAAGTTTCTAGTTCACTGTGTACTCATTGGCTGCTCTCATTTTGGAGTTCTTTGGTGATAAATGAAGACATTAATTAATTGTCTGTTTTAAGTAATACTCTTTCAAAGAAATAAGTTATAAATCAAATTTTTAAAATCCATGTGCCTTCTGAGTTCAAAAGATTGTGATAGACTATCCAGCAAAAAATAGATTAAATTACACAAGAGTTCAAAGTACTTCAACAATGCACTTGATTTCTCTATGCAATGACACTGAACTTCTTTAAAAATCATGTTTTTTTTTAAAGGCAATTGCTTCTGCAGGGCTATACTTTTTAACAACTTACTTGAATGTTTTAATGAGAATTCTCTGAGGTCTTTTTCCTCCCTTTAAAGTACCAGTCCCTTACCACATAGATAAATACAGAAAATTTGACCTGTGCCACCTTGGCATACCTTATGGAGATGAAATGTGTTTTGGAAACTTACTGCAGGATTCTATATCAAAGGAAATTTGACTTTAAACGTGGCACAAATTGTTAGATATTTTATAGTGCCATAACTCAAGGGCAATTTCAAGGATGTGTCAAACAACATTATTAATTTTACAGTTTATTTTTCATGCGTAAGTGTCATGCTGCAAAATAACAGCATTATGTTTAGTAACTCAAGACAATATTATTGTAAGACACTTGATTTGTGAAGCAGTAACACAATCAGATGGAGAACAATTCAATTTTATTATTTTCACAATTGAAAAAGAGCCTTCTAAACTGAGTGAAAAAAAAAAAAACCTCAAAATATCAATAAGAATCTTGATCAGATACTCTTCCTTGGGTGGAAAGACACAGATTTTTGATATCTACTCCGTAGTTATAATTTGCTTCACTTCAAATAACAATGTTTTAGAAAGCAGATTTGCATTCTGCGATAAAGAAAAAATGCTTATGCATTTCCATTAAAACTTAACACTTTCACCCAGATATTTTCAGTATTTAGGGCTCTAGAAGCAAAAACAAAACAAGAACAAAAACAAAAGCACAGAGATACACTTAACTGCACACGGAAAGAAAGCAAAATTAACCCCATTTTTTATGGTTATTTCCAGAGCACTGATTTCTCTTTGTGTAATTTTAGACCAACAATATTCATTGTCTCCTGGGACCTAATTAAAAATGCAAACTCTTCTGTCAGAAACTCTGGGGATCAGGCCCAGCACCATCAGTTTCCCAAACCCTCCAGAAATTCCGATGGCTGCTCACGTACGAGAACCCTGGTGCACAGTGTCGTGGGGACCAGGGACACTAGGATGAAGGACCGAGAGTAAGAAGATGCTTTAAAGGATTCTACATATGCACAATTTAATTTTTTGAACTTAAAAAAATTTCTAACTTATTTAAGCCCCTCTGTATGCTTACCAGTATAAAAACTACACATCTGAAACTTCTTTTTATTTTTATTGTTGACACGGATACAGATGTCCGCACCACCTCCCAGCCCCTTTGCCCACCTCCCCCAGACCCCGCCCCACTTCCCTCTGGCCGTCACCGCGCTGCTGTCTGAGTCTATGGCACATGCATATACAATCTTTGACTAATTCCTTCACCTCTTTTCATCCAGTTTTCCCCTGTCTCCTCCCTCTGACAGCTGTCTACCAGAGAATGCCTCTCATGGTTGATTTTAGAAATATTAGGCACAATAAGAAAGAAATTGAGAGTATAATAGGAAAGCCAATGCAGGAAACAAGAAATAACATCAGATATACCACTTACTGAATTCCTGCCGTATACCAAGCATTATACAAGGCATTTAATACATTTTAATGTTTTGCTGTTGATCTCACAACAGTCTCACTTTACAAATGAAGGAACAAAACAAAATTTAAGTGCAGTAGCCAGAATAATGAACCCCCCAAAAGCAATATCTACATGCTAATCCCTGGAACGTGCGCATACGCTATTACATGGCAAGAGAAATTAAGGTTGCAGATGAAATAAGATTGATGATAAACTGAACTGGAGATAGGAAGACTACATAAAGAGTCCTTCAAAGTGGAAGAGTGAGGAAACTACCAAGGAGGTGAGAGGCTAGAACGTGGGAAGGGTTCACCTGCTATTGCTGATTCTGAAAATGGAAGAGGCCGTAAGCTAAAGAATAGGATGAAGGGCCTCTAGAAGCTGGAAAAGGCAAGAAAACATTCCCTCCTACAGCTTCTGGAAAGGAACACCCCCCTAAATACACGTTGATTTTAGATTAGCGAGACTGTGTGAGACTTCTGACCTCCAGAACCGTAAGATCATAAACTCGGTAGTTTTAAGGCACTAAATTTGTGGCAGCAATAGAAAACTAATGTAGTAAGTAATGTGCTCAAAGACACGATGCTAGGAAGGGATGAGCCACATACTTTAAATTCAGATTCTTGGCAGAGGATCATGCTGCTCTTCCATCAATACCATTGCCGTCCAGCATCTAATAGCTCCTACAGCACACTGATATTTCTAATGCCGCCCCGGGTACAATCACCCTTTCACAGATGGCATTGCCTATAAGCAGCCCCTTACCTGAATTAAGCTTGCAGATATGTTGTTTTACTCCCATGGCGTTTTAAACGAATACTCAATAGTTCTTTGGTCCTATCATTTTTCATTTTCTTACAACTGGCCCAGTTTATACATTCAGGCTATCAGCTTGGCCCAGTTGGCATTTATATCTGCTATTCTGGTTGTAGATAAAACATAAAGTTCTCTTACCAGGACGTTTAACTAACTCCCTTGAATACCTCAAAGATATCTGTGGTTTTGGAAGTTCATACCAGTGCAGTATAGCATGAAAGATAAATAAAAGACAGCACTCTTAGGCAAAAGAAAAACTATATGGCATTCTTTGAGAAGGTATCATCGGCTACCAATAAAAGAGTAAAAAAAGATTGAATTAAATAAATTGACTGGTGAGATGTTCATAAGAAGATTACTATATATTTTATACACTTGTAGAGAATATATGGCAAGAAATGCACTGATACACACTATGTTAGAAATATATTTGTTGAATAATTTGAATAATATAATTCACAAAAAATAAAACAAATATTACCAACATAAAGATAAATATGTTTTCGGTAATTTTGTATTGCTGACCTCTATGATTATAATCTATACATTTCTCTCTTGGAATTATGCCATATATTTTAAACAGAAATATTTTAATGTAATTTATTTAGGAAAAAAGTATAGATGAATTTTTAAAAGACTTTGAATAATACTAGTTTACATGAAGACCAGTCATTTTTAAACTTACTAAGTAATATTTCTGTTGATATTCTAATTACATTTTTATCAAAACTGAGAATTAATATGTATATAAATAAGAACATATCTTTCTCTTTTGAAACACTGATTTCTCTGTCACAGTCTTCTATTTTTCCCTAAGCTCCAGACACAAAGAAATATAATTCTCAAAACATTTCTTTCACAGCTCTAGATTTATATGTGTTGTATTCTCTATCTGTTGCGAACCGCCCCCTTTTCCCTAAAACAGAACGCGATGCTACATTCAGGAGACAGTGCTTCCGCCCTATGAATTCTTCTTTGACAAATCTCAAGCAATATAATGCTCCCCTTGTTCCCTAGCATAATGACATACATTTATGAATTTTAAGGTAATTATTTGTTGACTCCTTTGCAGGTGCTGTAAGACTACTCAAGGAGGCTACTCTCAGTTAATAGCAGTGGAGACTTTCTTTTCTACCCCAACACCTACAAGAATGCCTGTCTTTCAAAAGCAATCCCAATAACCTTTGTTAAAGAAGCAACAACGTCTTGCTTGTCAAAGAACAGCCAATGGAGTGAGACACTTTAGGGTCCAACACACGACTGACATTTCCTAGCTTTGTGGCCCTGATTAAACAAACTTCACCGAGACTTGAATAAACTTGTTTATAAAAAGTTTACGTAACTTTTATATAACTATATAAACTAGACATAATATTTCACTTCATCCAGTTGTGAAAGTCAGTATAGATAATGCAAGTAAAAATATAAGATAGAGTAAGTAAAAGTAGCTGTTAATACAACAATGATTCTGTATTCCAGACCTTCATAAGTCTTTCTTTTCTTTCACTTGGTTGAGATTTCTGAAGCTGTACCAGAAATACCAAACATCACTTAGCAGCCTATCTCACGACAGAAGTGAAGTTCCTAATACAAATTTAAGGAAAGCAAAATTCAGACCTTTTCCATTGCACTATATCAGCTCTAAATATCTTCCAGAAATTATTTGAGTTATACGTTGTTGGGTATACTAAACTTAAATAACAATAATAATTAAACAATATAAGATAAGAGGAGGCACCCCACTGACTGAGGTAGAATTCAATTTCAGCAATCTTTTGGGCGAGTGCCTAGCACGGGTAACTAACTCACGTGCAAAACGTCCAGGGGAGACGCGCCAACAGGACGCAGCCTCAGTCCCTGCCCCACACTATGGCCAGCTGGACTGACAGAGCCTGAGAAAGTCTGCTTCTTATCCCAGAGATGGAGCCTTTGTGCGTGTGGGTGTGGATGTTTCTTTCTTTTTTTTAAATTCTAGCTTTTACATGCTTCTCAGTCTCCCATATTACATATCTTCCACAGGACAATTAAAAAACTATTTAACACATTAGTATACTTTGTGGACAATTTAAAACGCAATTTAACACATTAGCAAATTAAGTACATTCCTTAAATTTATGGTATTTTTGCAATTTTAGGGGTTTTTTACTCAATTTAGGTATATGTTAACAAATATCTTAAAAAGAGACAATCAATAAACATTTGCTGTGCCAGCTACCTGAGCTAAGCATTCTGTTATTCCTAACCCTGGTGGCTAATAATCAACCTTTCCAGGGTGTCCAATGCTGATCAAATGACAGCCTTCCCCTCAAGACACAGTGTTGAAAATAACCTGAAACATACCTGTAGTAACCAGCACAATTTTAGCATGTAGCTAAGCCTCACGTTGGCTAAGCACCCAATTTTTGTTTATCCACTATGATGGCTTAAGACATGCTGTGTAGCATTTACGTAATATTTGTATAATATATATTCTGCCTCTGCTCTATCCTAAATTCAATTAAGTTTTATTAAATAATAAATAGAAATTATTATGATTTTGCATATATGAATACATGACATAGGGCTGACTAACTCAAAAAGAAATCATCGACCTTTGGGAACAAAGCCACAGTCTTAAAACATGTAAAGTCTGCATGTAAAACATGTATCTGTGTGGAATTAAAGTATGAAACAGGAAATATATAATATTCTACATAAGCAGGTACATAATTGCTTACATAATTATTTATACTATATGGAAACTGTTGTGATTGGATGTTCTTTCACAACTTAACTATGATTAGTTTACTTTGAGATATACTACAATAAACTGTGTATGGCACCATATAAATATTTTTGAACTATTCTTCTTCAAATTTGAAATAATTTAATAAAAATTTTAATAACTAAGTTGTATTTAATGTTTAAAAAGATGGAAGTCCAAGAAGAATTGAGATGGTTTAGAAAAATGAAATGTAAAATATCATTAATGTGAATAACTATTCAATCCCAGTCATTTCTACAAGCAATTAATACATTTCTGCAAAGGCACTGAATTCACAGTATAAACAAGAGCACACAAAGGTTTTATGTAGGAAAAACAGAGTAGAAAGGGAGAATGGATATTTCCATATTAAAATACAATCAGTGATATTTTCAGAGTACAAGAAATAGTCTACATTAGTTTTTAAGATTCAATATGCTTGGACTAGATTTGCTATTTGAAAAGGCAGCTTGAGCTTCATTCAGAGATTACCATTCCCATCCCCATTCTTCAAAATCAGTTTATACAAGACAGGAAAGGTAAGCTAGGGTACACAATAAGTTCAAAAAGGACCACTTTAGCCCTGGCTGGTGTAGCTCAGTGGATTGAGCGTGGGCTGCGAACCACAGTGTCGCCGGTTCAGTTCCCAGTCAGGGCACATGCCTGGGTTGTGGGCCAGGTCCCCAGTGGGGCCACGTGAGAGGCAACCACACATTGCTGTTTCTCTCCCTCTCTTCCTCCCTTCCCTTTTGTCTAAAAATAAATTTAAAAAATCTTAAAAAAAAAAAGACCAAAAGACCACTTTATGTGGTCAGTCTGTGGCGTGGCCACGTCTAGATCACCCTGGCACAGAATGCAGTCTTGAGCCTTCCCCTTTGCTGATGGCATCTGAACCCCTGGGAGCAATGCCTAGGAACATGGGCTTGAACCAGCCCTCCAGGTCATTCAATGCACAGCAAAGTTTTAGAAGCATGTTCTAGGACAGAAGTCAACAAACATTTTCCTAAAGTGCTTGATAGAAAATACAGATGGCTTTTGCAGGCCATATTCTCTTTATCACAATTCCTCAGCTCTGCCCTGTGGCACAAGTGCACCACAGGCAACAGGCAAAGGAGAGCGCATGGTCACGTGCCAGTGAAGCCTTATTTATGGATACTGATATTTCCCTTTCATGCAATTTTCATGTCGTGAGATATTATTTTTCTATTTTTACCAAACCATTTAAAGTGCAAACACCATATTAAATCACAATGTGAAAAACAGGCCACCAGCCATAATTTGGTCATAATTTGCTGTCCTCTGCTGGAAAACCCATAGGGTAGAAATAGGTTATAAATATCTACCAAGATGCATATAAAGCAATTTTTTTTGAAAATTGGTCCAGAGGAAGACAAAAAGATTGATTTTTACATAGTAGTTAACAGGAAAGATCCAGTAGTAAAGGACATGATATACTCACACCTAGACAAAGAGATGTGTAAAAGATAGAGTAACATAATTTAAGTGGGAAATGGCTTGGATCAGAAAAAAAATAAGTAAGGCACTGAGCACAAGTACAGAGGTGGCCAAAAAGTGGGTTTACAGTTGTGAGTGACATTCTTTTGAATTAATAAAGCTATTGTAAAATTACATTCGGCATTTCTTCTTTATTCATACAAACAACTGTAAACCTACTTTTGCCCACCCACCCCTGTATAAACAAAGTAGGAAGTTTTTAGTTCTTGCTTCTCATTTTCAACCCAAATCCTACTAGTAGCTCTAGCAAATACAACTAAACAATCTCAGGCAAATTAGTGCCCATATCTATAAATTAAGGAGATTATGTAAAATAAATCTTAATTTTCCAAATTAAACTTTTAGGTTTCTGTAGCTCAGTGGATTGAGTGTGGGCTGGGAACCAGAGGGTCCCGGTTCGATTCCCAGTCGGGGCACATGCCTGGGTTGTCAGGCCAGGTCCCCAATGAGGGCCATGTGAGAGGCAACCATACATTGCTCTTTCTCCCTCCCTTCTCCTCTCTCTGAAAATAAATAAATAAAATCTTTAAAAAAAAAAACTTTTAGGTTTTTGAAAATTAAGCATATGCAGAGCCAATATAACTTCAATTTTAGGATCCTATAAAGTCACAGGGTAACTTCCCATATACTACACTGTAGCAATTATTTATAGCACACTGTTATAAATATTAATTTTTAAAAGTTTGAAATTACAACTTTATACAGTATGAGGGTGTACCCCCAACAAAAGGAACTATCTTCTGGAGGGTGGACCCCTTGTAGTACAGCCTTCCTCCACTAGGTGGGTATTCTAGGAACCCACCTGTATCAGTGCACCAGCTTGCATTTCTGTGAGAGGCTGTGTTTGGCTTCAGTGAATTTTTGTTGAAGACCCTTTCAAAGCATTTGCCCATTTCCTGATGGGTGATTTATGAGCGCACCTGCCTACACCTCGCTGAATGTTCAGCAGTTTGGGACCAAAAACAGCATGACCCCTGTGTCCCAACCTGCCTGTTCACCCAATTTTGCCCCAAGGGACTTTTATTTTTGTTGCCCTGGATTAAAAAAGTCCTCAAAGGGAAACATTGTACTGATGTGGAAGAAGTGAAACAAAAAACAGCAGAAGCATTAAAGGCATCAAAATCAACACTAAAAAACTTCCAAGCAGTGGAAAAAACATCTCGATAGGTGTATTGCATCAAATGGAGAATACTTTGAAGGTGGATAAAGTTTAAACATGTATGAATAAATACAGTTTTTTATACATTAATTCTGTTTTTTGGGGAGTCCCCCTTATGTGGGCTAAAGAACATGAGAAACAAATTCACCAAAATCAAGTCTCTCCTCTCCTCAGAAGCTTTCAATGAATCTCCACGCTCTCTGTGTTAAGCAAGTCCTTCCAAGGCACTACAAGTTTTGAAGTGACCTGATCCAACACCTTTCTCAGCCTCTCACTTCATCCTCCCCAGTCCCACTTCCCTCCAGCCACGGTGGTTACTCCGGGGCACACAACATAGGACCTTTTCCTTGGGCTCTTCCCTCACCTGAAATGCTCTTCTGGCAGATATCCACTTGCTTATACCCTCATCTTCTACACATCTTTACCCAAGAGCCTATTCAGTGAAAACTGCCCAGACCATTAAGTGTAAAATTACAAGCTGCCTCTGCCCATCAACTTTCAACACCTCCTTCCACAATTCTGCTCTATTTTCTTTTCCGTAGTTCTTACTAGCTTGTAGTCTTCCACATCACGTTAGCTGTTCATATTGTTAGCCTCCTGTGACACCCCACCCAACACAAAAGCTTCTCAGAGTAGCGATTTATCTCTTTTATTCACCAGTATGTTTTAAGTACCCAGAACAGTGCCTGGCATTAAAAAAGGCCCGTTAATTCATTTATTCAACAAATATTTTTCATGTTTGCATTATTAAAAGGTAAACATTACTACTTTTTAAATACAGGCATATGGTACAAATATTAAAATGTTTAGCGTCACTTTTAATACAGATCAATGTTCCCCAAAATAACAATGTTTTTACTCACGTTATCTTTTTCAGATTTTATTTTTTCATTATTTTTATCTTTTTTTATTGCTGTTCAAGTACAGTTAAAATTAGAAATATTCATGTTAATTTTTCTCAGATGCCCTGATGCTTGGCTCTAAGTATAGTAACCAAAATAGTATTTTTTATCACTCTCCAATATTTATTTTTTTTTAAGATTTTATTTTTATTTATTTTTAGAGAGAGGGGAAGGGAGGGAGACAGAGAGGGAGAGAAACAGCAATGTATGGTTGCCTCTCACATGGCCCTCACGGGGACCTGGCCCGCAACCCAGGCATGTGCCCTGACTGGGAATCGAACCGAGATCACTCTCCAATATTTAAAGATGCTGAATAAAAGCATGTATCACATTCAAGTGTAGGCAAATTTTGTGTTTTGTTACTTGCTTTAAAAGATAGGCTAAAACATAAGAAGTAAAGACAAGTGTTAAATACAAAAGTACATTATGATTTCAAGCATAGAGTATGTGCATTTTTAAATACTAATTTATTTTAACATTAAAAGCCGTCTTTTATCTTCTTTTTAGAAGAAACCACAATTCTAAAATGCACATCAAACTATCATAAATACAGCTCATATAAATTTGTCTTAATAAACAAATTGTTTGAGTGTACCTGAGAGTTAGAGAAAGAGTTATAATTGCTGATATATTCTCTGATATCTAAACTGTCTTGTCTCTACTGCCGGAAAACTATATTATTTTATTCTTTTTTAAGGATAAGGATATTATCTCAAAGATTTATGTTCTAGATTTATCTAAGCTAAATAAAATAATTTATATTCATCCTCTTGCCTGTCACTGGTAGGTTATTTTGTACCATATTCAAAAATGTCTGCTAAGAACAGCATATAATACCAAAAAACAAAGAGAAACAAAACCAAAAAAGTCATCATTTTTATAGAAAGCCTAGAAATATATAGAACATCCTTTGCCCCAGAGCTATTTGCCCAACTTTTGGTCTACAGTAGCCCCCACTTGTCTGTGGGGGATATTTTCCAAAATCCCCAGTGGACGCCTGGCACTTTGCATAGTACCAAACCCTGCATATACTACGTTTTTCCTATATGTACACATGCATACCTATGATCAAGTTTAATTTATAAATTAGGAGCGGTAAGAGATTAACAATAATAACTAATAATAATAAAATAGAAACTTCATAATGACATACTGTATAAAACTTATATTCATGTTGTAGCTGTCTTTCTCAAAATTGTACTATACTCACCGTTTCACTTAAAGGCAACACTTTATGCTTCTCCTTGCCATGTCTGAATTGACGACATCACCACTCTTGCATGTTGAGGCCATTATTAAGTTAAATCAAGGCTGCTTTAACACAAGCCCTGCGATCCTGCTGCAGTGGATCTGATAACCAAGATGGCAGCCCCTACATGACTAATGGGCAAGGAGCAAAAATGCAGCGTTGATACGCTGGACAAAGGGATGATGCATGGTGGGGGTGGGAGGGGCCAAGTGATACTTCATTATACTACCTGAATGAGGCTACTTTTAATGAACACATGTATTTGAAAGAAGATAAAACTAAAGTTGCCCATGCTAAATTTAATAGACCCCATTTTTTACCTTCTTTGAGATTTCCATAGGATTTCATATTTTTATCCCTTCCCTTCCTGAAATGTTCTCTTCCTGTCACTCAATGTCATAGCTTTCCCTTAATTTTTTGTATCATTCTCTGTCTCCATTGTAAGCTCAACTCTCTGGACTCTGCTACAGATTACCATAAATGCTAGTGTCCAAGAGACCATCTTCTCACTCTGTTTATTCTCCCAGGGTAATACTAGCTTCCTCTGACTTCTTTCAGCATCTTCATGCTGATGACTTCCAAATCCGTTTCTCTAGTTAAGATCTTTCTCCTGATACTAAGGATATCCAAACTAGAAGTCAACTCCTCATAGATGGCTCACTGTCACTAAAATCAGCACCATTCCACGCTACAACTCCTAGTGTGCACACACACCGCCTTCTCTCAAATAACCCGTATGTTAACAAATAGCATCATACTCCACCGCTTGCACAATTAGAAAATGGGGCATCACCTCTGCCTTCTTCTCTAATCTGACATGCCAAATCAGCCTTCAGTCCCTATCTATCCATCTCCAAATAATTTCTATAATCAATTGATTTCACTCAAGTTTGCACAATCAGTGGCCTAGTTCATGCTCTCCATTCTCTATTTGTGACCTAAATGACATGAGTCTCCTGAATCAGCGGACTAATTCCAGTACTTCATATTAGCTCTGCATTCCCAACTAGATCTTCCAAAAGTAGGCCTCTTTTGGGTCCACTGAACTCTGCCTTCAGATGCATTGGAACTTATTATTCTGGATCCCTATTACTGGTGTTCCTTTAGGGAACAGATGACTCTGCAGGTCTATAGGAAGGTACCCTTGGTGGATGTTGGGGGATATGTGTGAAGGCATTCACATGGCCAAAGAGTGGGTCAGAGAATAAATATTGGAAGATCATACCCATTAGTGAATTCATCCCACTATACTTCTCATCAATTGTCTGCCATGCCATTGCCTCAGTGACTTTGTAGTGATGTGATTTAACACGGATCAGATACCATTCAATGGTCACTCATGTTACTCTGTACAAATGACTCTCTACTACTTTAAGAGGTAAACCTAATCTCTCCTCTAAGTGCTTTTTTTAAGCTAGAAAACTTAAGTTAAAGCAATAGCATGAAGATTCATTATGTAATTTTATTCACTTAAATTGTTCAAGCAAATTCCTCTTCATAAAATGGAATGTTTTCCTTTAAAACACATGGAATATTTTTACATAGACTTTAGAGAGCACAAGGTTTCCACTATTATTATAGTTCCAAGAGTCAATTGTCTCGATTACAACACTCATTTAATAATTATTTGAAGTCTAGATACCTGTTTCAACAACAGAGACATTTACTGTCAGAAAACAAAAGCGGCACTGTAGTCAGACTAAAGCCCAGTCATGGAAGATGCTATCACAGCCCAGACTTACGCAACTCCGGAGCAATATAATTACTGTGAAATGTGTTTCATATTTTGCCTGTGGCTTGCTTAAAAAGACCAAGTACTGCCAATACCTTTTGCTCTTCGGTGGTAAATTAGAGGTGATGTAAGAGCTCTTGCTACATAATCTTGCCAGCAATACCAAAGTATAATACTAAGAAAGAGGAACATGCTTGTTTATGAGAACAAATGTTTAGAGTAATCCTCAAAGTACTAAGCTTTATTAAATTAATATCACTACTGAAGAGAGCATTAAACACCAGGAAAGCAAAATGCTACCAAATATATTTCACTTAACTATCCATGATTTGTTATGTCATATAAACCAAATAACTGCAAAGATGCAAATACAGACACCCTTTTGTTTGAGGTTAAGGAGAAAAAGAGTTATTTGATTGTGAAATGCACAAATTAGCTACGTTATCTTGAAAACAGTTGAAGAGAAAGAAGATCCTGACCAACTCAGACGCCTCTCTGTGTGCGGTACACGCAGATCATGCTGCCTCTGTGAACCTCCCAAATCAGAGGGTTGGATGAGGTGACCATTAAAGTCTTCCAACTTAGACATGTGTAACTCTATCAGTTAGTCCATTTAAAGGCTATCTTTACCTGTATTAGAAATGTGTCTGGGCAAAAAAAAAAAAACAACAACTATTTTCAAAATGTATTGTTCATTATAATTGAAAAGAATATTAAATTCCCAGGGAACTCTTTTTAACATAAAGTCAGTGTATGTCCCCTAGTCCTGCTAGAAGAATAGTAACAGGCCAATAATCTAGAGGGGAAAAGGCAAGAAACACATGTTTTATAAACAAAATTTATGATAAACAAGTTGTTCTAACTCACATAGCAGTTTAAGAAATGGATTAGACAGCACAACTCTGTGCCTATTTCATTGTATTTCTTTTCTTAAATAAAATTGTTTCTGAACATAAAAACAGTTTTTTATTCTACTTATCTACTGAGTATTCTCTTTTTGATTGCCATAAAGGAGACCAAGAGTAAGTGAAAAATAAAAAAGGTGTATATGCCTTTCAGTAGATTTTTCAGAAAGCCCCTTTCAAAGCCCCCGTTCCGTTGATTATCGGTGCCATTCTGGTACAGACCAATTAACAACTGAAATAAAGTCGGCTATGGGGAGGCCTAAACCCGATTCTCCCTTTGCTTTAATTTGTCTTCTACCTTATATGAGTCACTAAAGAACAATGGATTCACCTTCTACATCATTAGTAGCTTAGAGTATTTAAAGTTTCTTTTCTCCATGCTCTGTCTTGAATAGTTAGTCGAGGTATTTTCACTATTACTTGGCCTGTTTTATAGAAAATTAGAAGGGAAGAAAATAAGTCTACTAGAATGGGGAAGTTTTATTTCTATACACATTTTGAGAGAGTAAAAAAAAAGAAATACAGAAAAGAAAAAATCAAGCAAAAAGAGAAATTAACAACTTACAATTAGCATAAATATTATATGTAACTTAGGAAGGAAAGATTCTCCACTGAAATTTTAAAAAATTAAATCTCTCAGAAAAAACATAAAATCCATCAAATATAATTCCATTTCATAAAATTAATATGCCTCTATAAATCAATTGTCTAATATGTGTTATCTATGTATGCGTTCAGTATTGTGACGGGTGATACAGAGAATATAAAAATATAAGAATTGGTACCTTCAGTTCAACAAAAACATTCAGGAAATTTATAACTCAGTGAATCATGAATGTCATAAGAAAGACAGGAAGGGTTTAATTTTGATTTGCCAAGAAGTAGAACAATGGGTACAATGGAATAAATAATAATAAATAAAATTTAAAAAGCACAAGACAATTTACAGAGAAATTAAATGTAGAAGAAGAGAGATTTCATAGTGAAAGATAAAGCAAACAGAGTTGGGGCTAGAAAAGAACTGAAGAGCCTTAGGTACCAGACACTTTAGCATGAAAATGTTTAACAAAGGCATTTTATTTGAAAAATCAAAGTTTTATTTTAGAAAAACTAATATTAATATGGTATCACCACCCATGATCAGTGTGGGTAAAACAGAGACGCTAAACATCTACTCAACATATTACAGAGGTTGGAGGCTTAGGTCACGTGGAATGAAATAGGAGGGTAGTAGGAATAATTCTAAAATTCATTTCAAATTCAGTATTTAAAGAATTCAGGAACTAATTAAATGTGAGGGTGAGGGTTGGGAAAGAATGGGAAAAGTTATATTTCATATATGAGTTTAAGGTGATATATATCAACATGGAAATTTCTAGCAGTCAGTTGGAAAGAGGGCTCAGAGCACAAAAGAAAAAAATATATATGTACACAAAATGCAAATATATGTTAAATACACACACATACTAAGAGGGAATGCACATGAATGAGTCCAGCCCTAAGGGAGATTGTTACAAAAAGCTCTGCTTCACACCACATATAAAATATATTTCAAGATCATTAAGTAACTAAGTGTGGACGGCAAATCATTAACTTTTAAAATAAATACAGAATAAAATAACCACAGAGTCAGAAAGTGTTTCTTAAAACTTTTAAAAATCTCTGACTAAAACAAAAATATTTAAAAATCATCAACATTATAATGAAAGCTTTGTCCAAAGAATTATAACAAAAGTGAAAAAAATATAAGCCCAGACCTGAAACAAACACATAGTACTGTCAAGTGATTAGCAGATGAGATAAAGAATGTCTACCAATTAGTAAGAAACAGATAAACCGAAAGGAAAATGAGCTAAAGACATGAATGGGCACTTAAAAAAAGTAGAAACGCAAATGACACACACCTGAAAATACACTCAACCTCAAAAGTAGAGAAATTCAAAGAGTCGAAAAAGACAAATTTTGATTATGATTTTATGCCCATGCAATTTATTTAAATCTGAAAAATCTAAAAGTACCCATGTGAAAAATCTGAAAACCCAACAATGCAAATATTGCAATTAATGAGAACATGTAACAATAGAAATGCTTACATAATGCCGGTTGAAATGCCAATTAATTGTTTGATTATACTGGCAAACAATGTATGTGTTATCTTAACAAGTCAAAACATTTATATATGCTCAAAGTCATGTATACAAGAATTTATACATATATACAAGACTGCGTTTTAATATAACAGTTAGAAAATCCAGGAATAACCCAAATATCCATAGGCAGAAAACTGGACATTTAATCTTAGCATACTCCAAAACAGAATACTACACAATCGTGTAGTATTATGGGTACATGTATGTTTGCTTTATTTTTCTTTATATCTTGTACACAGTCATATATTTATAAAATGTCATATTTTTACATAAATTATGTAAAGTTTTATGTTTTTACTATTTTATTCATAATTTATATAAAATGTTATGTAAATGTATGGTTATATTTTATTTATTTCATACAATATAAATATTTACAAAGGAAAATAACTAAATACTCAGATATACTTACATATACAGGAATGAGAAAGAAAAAATTAAATGCTGGATAGATATTTAAACCGGTCATCGAAAATTGAGGACATTGTAGACTTTTAGATCTCCAGAAAGAAAAGTGGGTCCAGTAACGTCAAAGTGACACAGAATCAAGAGAATAAGTCTTGGAAAAAATTAGAGACATCATCATCTTGAGACGGGAGTTGTCAGATGCACGGAAAGGGTGACAACCCAGTTGTAAGACGTAAGAGAACAATTTGAGAGAGGACAGAGGAAGTACAAGCCACCCGTGGAAGAAACAGGTGTGCACAGAAGCAGGTGCCAGATGTGCTCCCGCAGGACGCACCCTTCCCATGTCTGCAGAGGGAAGGGTGCGTGGCACCTACGAGGGTGGACCTGGAGAGAACACCGAAAATGCAGGAGGAAAAAAACTATGGAGATTATGTGTCACTTTTAAATAAATAATATTAGAGTCTTGGGCATTAAAAATGATAAGGTTGCTATTCCCTAGATTAAATGTCTCCTTCAACAGTCAGAAAGCTATAAATTACAACTCAGCTATAGGACAGCTTCTTCATTCAGAGTTCACCTTTCTCATTTATTCTAACGCCCTACAAAGTCTAGTCCAATTAAGCACTCATGCACTTTTTTAAAGAGTCCTATTAAAGGGAATGCTAGAGGCATCTCCTCCGTCTCTCCCCAATTCTCCTGGCAGCTGGTCCAAGGACAAATTCTCTCCTGAGAGGGGCAATGTTCCCCTTGGGACAGGAGTGGGAGGTATAAATGGGGCCTCCAGGAGAAAGGCAGAAAGCAGAGAGGGGTGGGGAATTCAGAGTCTAGGATCAGTCATTAGTCTTTAGGAACCTTTCAGACAGTAATGGAAGTGCCCGAAGCAGATGCAGCTGTCCTGGCCTGGAAGCAAGGCCCAGACGCTACACAAAGCAACAGCAATACCGGGGATATAAGGCCTGCTCCATAAAATGGCTTGGCCTTCCTCTCTCCGGAGTTACTGCTCTCAAAGTCTGTTACATCAGAAGTTGTTGTTAATTTTTTATAGGCCTTATTGCTTTGTATTTTGTTGAAGCAGAGACTACAATAACATTTAAAGATTTTATTTATTTATTTATTTATTTATTTATTTATTTATTTATTTTTTTAGAGAGGGAGAGAAACATCCATGTGTGGTTGCCTTTCACGTGTCCCCTACTGGAGACCTGGCCTGCAACCCAAGCATGTGCCCTGACTGGGAATCAAACTAGTGACCCTTTGGTTCACAGCCCACACTCAATCCCCTGAGCTACCCCAGTCAGGGCTCAGAGACTGTAATAATATTTAGAAATTAAAGTATTTTTCTGTAGTCTGGTTGTGATAAAAAGTACAAATTTCTCTCTAATACATATGTTCCAAATGATTCCCTCCAATTAAAATATTCATAATTTTAAATAATTTATCTTTCTTCTCAAAGATAATAAATATGATCTTAATAGAAAATTTCCAATTCTCAGACCAACACCAGTTCACTCCAAGCAATATAATCACAAATTATACTTTGGTTTAAGAAATCTCCCTTACCCACTGTCTTTCTAGTAGCAGCAATGAGATTTAAAAAATGAAATAAAAAGTTCCAGTCTCTGATTCTGTAAACCTGCCATGCATTTATATGATGGCTCATCAGAAATGCAAAGATATTGGACAGTCCAGTTTCTTTCTTTTTTCTTTTCCCCCTACCCCCTCTCCTCCTCCCCCCTCCTACCTTCCCTTCCCCTCCCCCCTTCCCTTTCCAAGCTTAATGAGCTACATACCCTGTCTTGGCCTAACAAGCACATGTTTTACTAAGTTAGTTAAAGATACCCTTACAGGCCTTTACTTGGAGAACAGAGAAAGTCCCTTTCCTTCTGATTTCCAATTACACCATAACATAGCTGATAGATATACCAGTACATAATCTCATAGGGTGTAGAGATGATTTGTTGGAAGGTTTACGTGATTGAGGTGAGGATTGTTTCTGCAACAGGAGCTCTCTATGAAATACAACAGCGTTCAAGGCTGAAATTCCACTGGGAGCATGACTTCTTAACAAGTTAGCTGAGTGAATTAACATCAGCACAGAGAGAGCTAAGAAGTAGTGGATAACTTTGCCTCCTAGATTTTTTGTTTGACTCTTTTCCAAAAAGAACTCTGACAAAGACCCAAAAACAAATACATTTCAAACTTCTGTGCCTTACAACTCAGGCCCATGACTAAATAACTCAACTGGTTCCAAACTGAGAAGCAAATGGCAATGAGAAAAGCAGAAAGGGGCCTTTTGTTGCATCACAAAGGCAGCACACTGACAATTTACAGGGGCTAGAAATCCCGCAAAAGGAAATCTCAATGTGAACAAGGAGCTTCCTGCTGCCGATCAATAGGGCCCTCCTGGTTGTACAGGGAGCGAATGCCATTTACTAACTGGATTGCATTAAAACTGGCAAGTCCATTTGTGAACAGCAGCCCACTCTATTTTCCAGCAGGTCGTGGGGCACAGCATGCCCTTTTACGGCACAAGGAAACTTACTTGGCATATGTGATGAAGAACTTGTCTGACTTGGAACCACTGGTACATAAAGCAAATAAAAGACTTAAAGCCACCCAGGTGTAGGAGATTAAGGATTTAACGGGCAGATGGAGGAGAAGAGCATCATCTGGACATCCTTCATCCTTTACAATAAGAGAAAGTTCCCCAGCGATCCCAACAGAAAGAATAAGCTCAAATGAACAAAATTTAGCAATTCTGTTGACAAAGGCAGAATCCTTGAATAGACTTTTTCTTTTAAATATGAGTTTGTCTGCCAAAACCTGATTACCTTTCATAACAAATAAATGTCTTCTAAGCAAAAATCTCTTCTAAGTAGCAAAAATATGCCTTGCCCCCCACAGGTCATCATCCAAAAATGGTGAACATCACAACTTGAAGAGTCCATTTGAACAGATGGGGCTTGAATAATAGCAGTGTGGAGAGGGCCAGCAAATGCTGAGTTAAGGGCCACCTTTGATCTGCTGAGCTAAGACTTAAAAGAATGACTTTCAAAAATCATCACTGTCATCACACTGCTCTGTTGATTAGATTCTTCTGAGCAGTCCAAAATGATGTAGGAATCAAACAAATAATTTTTGTGTTTTCTTCTGTATTTTTATTTTTATAGTTTATTTAATAATTTTGTTTTTAAAATCCCTTGACCTGGATTTGGAAATTTCTCAATCACAGGGTCCAATCTATTCAACATAATTTATCATTCTTGCCCATTTCGAAACCCTTCACCTCAGACCCGTATGAAGTCCCGTCACCCAAAGTGATCACTCTCATGTCTGAGCAGTGTGGGCACTCTCTATGCCTTGTAACGATGAAACCTAAACCCCTTTTACTCCACGTTCATGTACCCAGACTCACCTCCACTGTAGTCTGACCCTTGAGCCCATGCATTGCTTCCTTCCCGGAGCCCCTTTCATAGTGCAGATTTCTCTAGTCCTTTGAACTTTGGTTAAGTAACAATACAAGACAGCCAATATGAATGCATCATCTCCCTCAGATAACCATTTTCCTGTTGTTGTGTTTTCAAATGTATAAAATTAGAGACATAAAATTATCTTAAGTATGACAGGCTAAATATCTGAATAACAACGTAAGCAATTCAAATGCAAGAAGTGCTATGTCTAGAAAAGGCTTCATAGTAGAAGTGGGCATAAAGTTGTCTTAAAGGATAAATGGAATGTAGACAAGAGACAGGAGGAAACAGGGCATTTTGGAAGGTTGATCTATCATGTGTAAATTCACACACACACACACACACACACACACACACACACAGCCCCCAAACGATACAAAGAACAGTTAGAGAGAACAGTTTTCAGTTTGACTAAATCAGAGGGGGTCTGTAAAAAATAATGGTAAACAGAACGGAGCTGTTGACTGAGACTAAACTATGTAGGACCTCAAATGAAGGCTAATCATTTTGACTATAAAGGAAGTATTGACAAAATTGGAGGAGCTCAATATCAGTAAATTATCATCCCAAAACAGTCATTGATTTATGAGTTTAAGGTACAAGAAAACAGGTAACTGTTACCATTATTGAGACGGTGTACACATGGAGCTATGACTAGAGAGTAAGCAGTGTAATGACTACAAAATAATATAAATTTAAAACATGTGTAAGAGGCCAAGAATAAGTGAATAGGACCCCCTAATAGAAATCTTAAAGTGTTCAAACTCTTCACTTGGATCACAAAGTTCCACATAACTAGAACATAACCATATCATCTTCAAAAAAGGTTCCCTTTGGCCATTATGCCTGCCTTCATGCCGCCACCATGTCAATCCCCTTCCAGATTCAGGGCCCTGGATTAGCTGCTGGCTCCGTCTCTAACATATTTCTCTGATGATAAAGATCAGGAAAATAACTTTGGAGAACGACCCCTGGGTCCTTTTCACCAGTTAGGTTTCCAGGTGAGCATTATCCTCTCCAATAATCCCTCCTTAACCACCTGGTCCAAGGTGGTTCCCAAGACATTTAGCTCTCACATTATTCTAATTACTTGCTTAGCGCTTATTGTATTCTGATCTTTCTCTCATTTGTTTATCTGTTTTCCCCCTTCCACTCCTACCCTGCAATTCCTGGGAGAACAGGAACTTCGAGACATACTCAGCACTATAGATCCCCAGCAGCAAGAATGGGACCCAGTATAGATTAGTTTTACAGATAAATATTTGTGGAATGGATAAATAAGCAAGTCATTCATAATCAACCTTCAGAGAGAAAGTAATGTCCTCAGGACTACCTGGACCCCATGTCTTCTTCAGTCTTGGATATTCCACTTCTCTTCAACGGTGTGAGAGAATCCCAGATCTTCTCAGTTCTGCCTCTTTCCAACTTTGCTAGCTTTAGTTGGTGTCTTTCACTTGTAAATAAGAACTTTACTACTACTTTGCAGTTTTCATTACTTCCTTTGAACTTCATAAAAAAAAAAAAACTGTAAATAAGTGATTAGCTATCATCCAGTCTAGCAGGG
Source organism: Micronycteris hirsuta (assembly GCA_004026765.1). Lineage (NCBI taxonomy): Eukaryota > Metazoa > Chordata > Mammalia > Chiroptera > Phyllostomidae > Micronycteris > Micronycteris hirsuta. The sequence continues at coordinate 45,094 of PVJI01005026.1, forward strand.
ACTGAAACTCAAAGGGCCCACAGAACAGTCACTCAAAGAATAGAGGCCTTGACCATCTAGTTTGAAGCTTTACCCAATAAATAAGACAGCCTCTACGTTATCCTCTGTCACCTCTATATTCTCTGTATAGAAATGAGATCTTCCACCTCTCTCAGGCAGCATGTCACAGTACTCAATGTAATAAATAAAGTCATTCCGTTATATGTTTATTGTCTGCTTCCCAATGCCCTACCAAAAAGAGGGGGGTTAAAAAACAAATAGAAAGAACGTAAAACATGAAAGAGAACAAACAGCAACCCAGCCACCACCCCCAAAAGAAATTTGCCCTGGCATTTATGGGTCACACTGACTTCATCCCCATGCAGGCCCGCATTATTGAAGTTCACAAACAAACCACGAATGACTTTTAATAAAAATTAACCCGAGAGACGCTGTATCTGTTTCCAAGCATTACATTAGTGCAGACGTTGTGGAACACGTGTATCTAAAGATGTCTAAGTTTGAAACAAATTTTGATCCCTAGGTGCTGAAAGTTTTCCGTTCTTTATTACTTTATTGAATTATTACTTGATATAAATTTATGACTATAGACTTTATTTTTAAACATAAAATGAGAATTGATTTACTGTTTAGAGAAAGCTGAGGAAAATGATTTTTTAAAAAGATCATTCAAAGAATATTGAGAATCCAAATCTCATCAGGGAATTCCAGAGGTAGGTGCAATAGTTATTATATAACTATATGCAGAAATAAGATGTAGCAGCAAGTTTTATAACAAGTTTTCAAAATATCTTTTGAAAATCATGACAGATAAAATTAACCATATGATGTTTCTCTTACACGCTTAGAATCCAGGAGGGAATGTAAAGAAGATTACATGAAGGTAGGAGAAGGCAAGCCGGAGATCAGATTACACGATAATTACCATATTTTGCCATGTATAGTGCACTCTCATATATGATGTGCGCCCATAATTTTGGCCCAAACCTTCAGGAACAAATTGTTTTAATTAATTCAATTTTTTATTTATTTATATTTACAAACAAAACTGATTACCGTGTTCCAGGGTATTATTTTGCATATGGATATCATTATTGCTTTCTAGAGTTACAATTTTAATGCATAAGCATAAATAAAATAATTAAAAACACTTATATAGATACAGAATTAGTACTACCCATGTATAATGTACATCCTTATTTTTCCCCTCAAAAAATTAGGCAAAATATTGTGCATAATACACGGCAAAATACAGTATCAAGATTATGTGCCCAGAGCATGGTTAGCCTTCCAAGGGGTCTGAAAAAGAACCATTTCAAAAGTGTGTGAACTTAGATGCACAAAATAATGACAAGGTTTGTGTAAGACTAAGATAAACTTTTACTAAAAAGTTATAGGCCTGAGGCATGACTACCTGTTAGGAATTCATGATCAAATCATCCTGTGAAGTTACTTTTGGTTAGATTTATTAAAGAGCCCTTTTTTCATCCACACACTTGATTACCATATTTTGCCATATATAATGCCTGCATTTTTGCTCAAATTTTTGAGGGAAAAATAAGGATGTGTATTATACAAGGGTGTTGCTTAAAAGCATGGATGCGCATTATATATGGTGAAATACAGCAAATATTAAAACCAGACAAGGTGACATACATACAGGTTCCAGCTCAGTGTCTTACACATGGTAGACGCCCAACAGATGGCCTTTCCTTCCTTTCTTTCTGCTTCCTTCAGACACTGCTTTATTATTGCCTTACAGACCTATTGATAGTTTCAAGTGTCTTCTCTCTACGCCTGAGCTGAAAAGCATGAATTGTTTCATTCAAAGATAGATAAGAATACTTTTAATTTTCCCACATGTCTCACATGTTTCATCTGTAAATGATGTGGTGATAAGCGTGACAACTTGAAAGGTCAAAAAAGGTGTGACAAGGTACAGTAGGATGCTTTTGGCTGTACAGAGAAATACCCACCTAAAAGTTGTTTAAAAATTATTATTATTATTATTATTTATTATTTGACCTGACAGTAGGACCCAGGCTCCTTCCATACTTTCTTCTCTCACCCTTAGTTTGTTATCTCCTACCTCACAGTTACATGATAACTGCAGTAGCTTCAAGCATCAAATTCTCATGTAACAACGTGCCTTGTCTTTTTATCTGGGAAGAACATGTTTTCCGCACCACAACCCTCTGGCCAGACCCCTGTCGCCTGGCCACCTTCACCTGCGAAGGAAGTTGTGAAAGTAAGCAAGGTGGGTGGGAGTCTGGCCAATGTGGAAGTAAGAAGAATGACTATTGAATAAAAAATTAAAATCTGTAACATTGTTATACAACATATAAATGAGCCAGAATCATTTATAATGCGTTTAAATGAAGAAGTTACAGCTATTAGCTATACCTAGTGTTAATGACTGAAGTGCATCCTCCTTGTCCCCCCAACAAAAAAAATTCACGTGTTGAAATCCTAATCCCCAATGAGACTGTATTTGGAGACAGGACCTTTGGGAGGTAAAGTTAAATGAGGTCATAAGGATGGGACCCCAATGTGATAGGCCTGGTGCCCTTATAAGAGGAAGAAGAGACTCCAGAGTTCCTGTGGCCACACCAAGTGAAGACACAGAGGGAAGGGGCCATCTGCAAGCTAGGAAAAGACCTCTCGCCAGGACCCAAACAGGCCATCTCCCTGATGTTTGGGCTTTCCAGCCCGAGAGAAATAAATTTCTGTTGTCTAAGCCACCCAGTGTTTAGTATCTGGTTATGGCACCCGGCAGACTAATCCGTCTAAGAAAGGAAAGCCGAGTCCCCTTTCTTCAGTGGGGCTCTACGTGGTTGAATGACGACCCACGGAAACTGGCAGACTTCGAAGAGCGATGGCACAGGAGTGGTAACCACTCTTCCTCACGTTTTGCACGGATGGTTCAACGAGCATGTTCTTACTTCAGCCCCTATCTCCAAGGATCAATCTTTTAGAGATTTTTTATTTTAACTAAACAGTCCCTTGGTTTAAGTCCCAGTCTTCTTAGATTCAAAGCCAGCAGTATCTCTGGAGTGTAAAAATCATCCCATTGCCAAAATATCAGTGCAATGCATGTTAACATAAACCTTTAAAAAGGAAACAAAAACAGAAAATTCCATGCCTATTCAGTTCTTACATTTTTTTTTCAAACCAATGAAAAATGTTAAGAAAATGGGTTGCAAAAGTTCAGTGTTTGTTTCTCAGTGAATTCAGAGGTTTAAAAACAAAACAAAACAAAACAAAACAAAACAAATGCATTCTGCTATGTTATCACTTTCTAATCCCTGGCCAAACCCCTGTGGTTTTCATCACGCATCATTTTTGTGATTAATGAAGTGCACCCAGTTAATGGAAAACAGCAGATTAGGTTTTCACTAATAGTTTTGGAAGTTATGTCTGCCTGCCTCATTTGGTAACAACCTCACTGTTCAGTAAGAAACTAATGGATTTAATCCCAAAGCAGAACTTAGTTTTATAAATACAAGACAGGTCAGATTTCCAGAGAGGAGAAAATTACACTTTCAGAAAAGTGCTGATCTTCTATTGAAATTTAACACCGGGATAATGCCTCATAATGTTTTTTTTTTTCTTTTTACTTCTACTAATTAATCAATTTAAAATGTTATAGTACTTATTTGAAGCCTACAAAAATAGGCAAAATTAGCACCTTGTGACCATGACAAATAAAACAAATGTAATATGATATTTTTTCCAATTCATATACTGAAAAAAAGAGACATCTATAGTTTTGAAGACACAGGTGAGAAACAGGTCCATATATTAGCCTTTCACCGCAGTGCTTACTTCATGAAATTTACATTTCCTTTTTTTGTTTCACTGCAGAAAGTGTTAGCTCCAAATAATTGTGGTTTAAGAGAAACAATGTGGTAGAGTGGGAAGCATAGTAATCTGAAACAGAAGAATCGCAGGCAAGAATTCTAGTCCTATTTCTGCTTCAAATTACTTTGGAAACAAATCTACACTTTGTTTTCATTTCCCTCACTACATTTTATATTTATCTCTCTTAGTCACTTAACAATTGCTATACTATCTCAAAGTTCATCTATTTATGTTCCACAGATCCATGTGGACGAGGCTCCTCAAGGCTAGACCCCACATCTGACTTACATTATGATCTCCTGCAATGCCAACCTAGACTATAAGGTTATGAGAAGAGGGACTTTGCCTGTATCCTCAGGGGTTTAGTGTGGTTTGACCTTATGCTAATAAGGTATCAAGTATGTTAACATTTAAATTTAAAAAAAAAAAAAAGCCTAGGAAGAACAGCATGAATGGGGGAGGGAAGTATAGGTGGAGCACAGAAGCTTTTCAGGGCAGTGAAAAAACTCTGTATGAAGCTATAATGATGGACCCATGTCATATATTTGTCAGCCTCTTAGAAGGTACACCACCAGGAGTGAATCTTAAAATTAACTATGGACTTTGAGTGATTCTGATGTCAATGCAGGCTCACCGATTGAGCACCACTCTGGTGGCTGATGTAGATTATAGGGGAGGCTATGCACGTGTGCATGTGGGGGAGGCATATATGGTAAACCTCTGTACTTCCCTCTCAGTTTTGCTATGAACCTAAAACTGCTAAAAAAATAAAATAAAAAAATAATAATAATAGCCCTGGCTGGTGTAGCTCAGTGGAATGAGTGTGGGCTGGGAACCAGAGGGTCCCGGTTCGATTCCCAGTCAGGGCACATGCCTGGGTTGTGGGCCAGGTCCCCATGAGGGCCATGTGAGAGGCAACCACACATTGCTGTTTCTCTCCCTCTCTTTCTCCCTCCCTTCCCCTCTCTCTAAAAATAAAAAAAAAAATAAAATAAAATGAAAACAATAATAAAGTCTTGTTTTTTTAATAGCATGATTTCAAAACAGAAGAAAATGCTAAGCATATACTAAATCCAGTGGAATCTGAAAATTTTGTGTTTACCCATCATAATGTTAACTAAACTTTATGGAAAACACATGCTATCTGTCACTTTTCTAAAAAATATATATGTCTATATATATACATATATATATATACACACACACACATACACACATACACATACATACATTTATTCATGTGATATAATAATCCAATGAGTAGATAACATTGTGCTTTTCCTTTTTCAGAGGAGGAAACTTCCATCAAGGAGATTAAAGACCATGTGCGACTGCATGGCTGTGAAATAGAGTCAACATTCACCCCGGAAGGCAGGCCCCGAAGTTCATGAGCCTCATCCTGATCTGCCAGGCAACCAAATTCATTATTTGGAAACCATTTTTGCTTTTACTTCACGATTTTATGTATATTATTTTTTCCTTTTTCAAATCAGAGGTTAAATTTCTGGGGATTAAAAACCAGTATCTCCTCATTACTGAATAATACCCAGCATAAGTGATTAAATTACCACGTCAGCCTCCTGTTCAGGCATCTGGCAAGACGGACTCACGGGGAAGCACAAGCCACAGCACTGGTATATACCACAGCTGTTTCAGATTTTTAGTTCAACAAAAAAATGGAAAAGAGAACAGCATGCAGGTATATGTAAACTGGGGAGCTCTGTTACGCAAAATGAGGGGATTCTCCCCGACTCCCAGGAGTATGCTTTATACAAAAATTAGCCCATGTTAATTAAAAGTAGTGGCACTCTGGGACTATTTTCTTTTCGATAGTTTTATTGTTGTTAAAATTGTACGAGAAAGGGGGTTGATTACAGGAGTGGTCAGATAAGGGATGACTCAAGCAAAGAAAATATAGGCCTCCCCTCTAAAAGTACAAAAAAATAAAAATAATTTAAAAAGAGTATTAAAAATGTTTAATAAGAAGTTTAGAGAGCATACATTCTCTGGAGAAGAGAAATTAACTAAACAATGGAAGAAAGGAGAATAATTTTTACTTAACCTAGAGTCTTGGAAAAATAAAAAAAAATTCAGTTTTTCTTTTTATAAGAATTAAAATGAGTAAGCAGCTAACCTGACAAACTGCAATGGGAATATTTTAATTTTTTAAAATCCATTAAGATTCTGCATTAAGCAACAGTGAAAAGTTTTTCATGCTATTTCCTAATAGCAAAAAGGCTACATAAATACAGTTTATGTTGAGCTGGTTGTTTCTAATAACTGACGTACAGGTACAAGTATGTATCTAAATGACAGAATCGATGGAAACATCAACCAAATAATTTACTGAGCACTAAGCACATGAAAAATATTCTACTCTGCTATTTGTTTTCATTGATTGTTAAGTTTTGCGAGTTAAGTAAAAATATGTGGAAGCAAAGTAATCACTTAAAAAATGATCTGTGGCTCAAATTTCAATCTGCAACAAAGAGACATTTACCCATGGGTTCTATTATTTCATTGTCTTGATCCCTGACTAGAGATCTCCAAAAAGATCTCACTGGCAAGGCTGAAACTCTCCCAGAAACTTCTTTCACTGCTTGCTTAAACACACTGCAGGTCCATGTAAACTAGAGGGCTTTGTCATGCAAATGAGACTGAACAAAGAAGTGTCCATCCAGTTCTAGGTACTATAACTCAACATCGATATCGCAGAATCTGTGCCATCAAAAAAGTTATTAATATCGCCCTGGCTGGGTGGCTCAGTGGATTGATCAGCTGCCTGTGAACGGAAAGGTTGCCCTCTCAGTTCCCTGACAGGGCACATGCCTGGGTTGCAGGCCAGGTCTCCAGCTGGGGGCGTGCAAGAGGCAATTGATTGATGTTTCTCCCTCTCTTTCCCTCTCTCTGAAAATAATTTTTTTTAAAAAATTAAAAGTTATTAATATCAATGGCTCAAAGATAGATCTTAGGAAAAATAAGGAAAAAGTAATCAATGTATGCCATTTCTTTGTCACTAAGGAACAGAAACATAGTAACACAGATATATTATTTGTTGGGTTTATCAAACTCTACTTCTATGTTTTATTTTAAGGTATAACAGTTTGATTCCTTAACTATCTACACAGGTAGCAAAGAGCAAATAGGGTTGCATACAGGCAATATGACTCCCGAACCCCAGTTTTTAACCATTTTGCTTTGTAATTAGATTTGTAAAAATTAGATTTGTAATTTGGACCTTTTAAGGAGTCTGAATATTTTGACAGTTTTATTTTGCTGAATCACGGGGCTTTTCTTTTTAATGCTAAGCTCCATAACAGATTCCCTATGAAGTCAGTATGACAATGCAACAGCAGTCATGAGCCCACTGTTCTCAGAGACGTGCCCACTGAGTTTCCTCCAGTATTTTAGCATTAATTTCACACACTTTCACCAATCCAGCTATCATGTATGCAGCCCTACCAAAGCTTTGGACCTCCCAAAGCAGATGGCTCTCCCAGACCGAAGAAAACATCTTTCTGTTCTGGAATAATGGAATCAACTGTTACCTAATGAAAATCCATTGAAATCTCAATGACACATAACCCTGAACGGAGAGCTTTACCTGTGAAACAGTATCTATGAAGTGAAAGGTTTTTAATAGAAAACCAACTCAAAACTAAGCAATTAAAACAATGCATTGAATTTTTTCCCTTCCTTGGGAGTAAAAACTAACATAACCTGAAGAAATAGTTAAATTTTTAAATAACAGAAATAAAACTGTTCTTAGCTTATACATTACTCATTGCACATATAATATACTATTGTATAACCACATTCTGATTAGGCTCTCTAATAAGCTACAAATAAGAAGTCATATAAAAGTTTAAGTTGCAAATTCTAACACAAAGTGAACTTTCAAAAGAGGTAACTTTCTCTTTCCAGGAACTGAATCTCAGAGTAAGGATTACTGAACGACTCTCTGATCTGGTAAATGAACTTTTTTGTTAAACCACATAAACTCAGTCACACAAAATAGAAACTAGGTATTAACACTATTTATTGCCTGATTTAAATGTAATTGTATCAAGCATTTGGGGGGCGTTCCAAAAAAGCTTTTTTTTTTTTGTTTGCTTAATTTTATACTTAATGCAACTGACAAAAATTATTCAAAATGCCTCCCTCATAGATAATGTATTTCATGAAACACTATTTCATATTTATTTTCCAAATGTTATTTTCAAGAACTGAATAAACCAATCACTGCAAATACTGCACTGGAATCAAAAACACTATTTCTTTCTGAACAGAGACACAGAAATAAATCTGTCAATAAGCAGCTTTTTGCCAAACAACCAACAAATTCTGTACCTAAACTATTTTTTCTCTATATGTGAAATTATTTTTCTCTTTTTTTGAAAATGTTATGCCAAGGTATTTAAACATTTACTTAATGACAGGGTTGGGGAGACTTAGACAGACAATTTAACATTCTTATGGGGCTAATATTTACCTTTAAGTATTGCATACACAGTGAGATTCAATGACATCAAAGCATTAACCAGAAAAGAAAGTATGATTACCTGATATTCATTTGGCCAAAAGGTGCTCACTGCTAGCTCAGCCCGAAGCCAATCTCTACCCGTGAATCCAGTCACATTCCAAATTGGGTTAGCAAGAGGTCCCTTGTTCACCCGAACTAGTATGTTCAAAGTGCCAGGGTTCGAGCCTTTTTGGCTATATAACAGGTAACTGAAATCAATGCAGTGGGTGTCATTCTCCTTCATCGTAGGCAGCTGAAGTCTGGCTTTTTCTCCAGGGTCATGGTTTGAAGAATCCACTATCATATAGGAACCTGAAATGATATTACATATAATACAGTTAAATAAATATATAAGTGAAAAGGAGTATATAATAGAAAGAATATTAAAAACGGTATCAATCAATCTGAAAGAACTATGTCTTTCAGAACAGAGCCATAGAAATGTGTCAAACAAGTAAATAAACTAAATTATTATAGGTGACCATTGTTGTTCAAAGTACAAAAGTACAAAACATGTACTAACACATTTGCTCTCTGCAATCACCTGTTTTTATTCCTATTTCAAAAATTAGAAAATTGAGGAAAATTAGTAACTCCAAAGCCAAACAGTCTTTGATTATTTACATGGTCAAATAGGTAGAGCCTGGTTTAAAATCCAGATCCCACTCTAAAAAACATCTAGTATTACTAAGCAGGGGTCTCTTAGCATTGAACACAACAATACTCTATGGGCCTGGTTTACAACTAGTGTGCATCCTTCCTTTTCCATATCTATAACACTATATAGGCCAACGGGCGAAGAGTGTAGACCCTGAAATCATTTATTATTTCCAACCCCAAGATCATCAATTGTGTGACCTTTCGCAGTGTACTGGCCACGCTAAACTTCAGGTCAGGGAAAAAAGGATACTTTGCAGTGTAATTATGAGAACTGAAATCTATAATGTCAAAACTAGGCTGAGAATCTTCTAGGCTGAGAATCTGACATGGAATAAATTCGCTGGTCCACAGCCTCGCTGGTGAAGCTGTTAGCTATTCACCATGGCCATGGCCTAGTTCTGCAACAGTCCCTACGCTGCTCTACAGCTGCCAGAAACTGCATTTGACAATACCTAATCTACTTTACTTCCTTTGATTTAATAAATATTTATTGGCTTTTTATCATGGGAAGGCACAAAACTAGAGAGGCTAATACCTCATAGCCTCTCTAACACCTCATAGCCCCACCCCAAAGTAGGTAAATCATCAGGTGCTAAATACAAAAATGAGACTTGAAAATCAGCTGTATTAGTCCAAGGTCATCTCCAGAAAAACAGTGTTTTTCATGTCACTGTGCATTTTAACTATGATCCATATGGAAAAATCAGATATATATTTATGACACTTAAGTAGGACACAAATTTTATGATACAATATTTTCCCTCTCGGATGTAAATTTAACCTAAATGTAACAGGTGCAGTGTTACAGAACCCAGTGTTACGAGGGTTGTGTTTGGGCCCCTCTTCCTAACCATTTTGTAGAATTAATCAACCCTCTGGATTTCCTCTCTAAAACACAGTGACTTTTACCCACAACACTAAACATTCATTGACTACTGGTCTAATTAGTTCAATTAACCCGCCGAAACTTATTCGAATCATGGGAGATAAGAGGACTTCTACTGTAGAAGAAATCTTTAAATCTGACCAGTTAGTTCCCATTTGGGGGCGCTATGATTCAGAGCTGCAGGAAGATTCGTATGACGGCACCCCCAGGCCCAGCACAGAGTAAGCTTAGTACAGGGATAAGCTACACATATTACTTTTGCTTCATTTTTCCCAGTTCTCATCCTCTTTTGTCATCTGGAATTCTTTTTCTTTCTTTCTTCTTGATTCTTATGGATGGCACACTAATAAATAAGTTGGCCATGTATATTTTTGGATAAGTTATACTCTCCCTCTTTTAATTGGGAATCCTGGATTCCAACCCAGTTTACAGAAGCAGGGTATATCTATTTTTGGTTATATTCACATTCACATGCATGCATAAATGAAAAAATACAATGAATATATAGCAAAATGTTAGTTGTATAATAGGGGGAGCTGTAATAGTCTTCTGTTTTATTATTTTTGTTTATGTACATTCACCAAATGTCCCAGATGATCATACAATGGATTTGTACTTTTTAAAAAAGAGAAACAAAATACATGAATACTATTTTACAAGAAGAACATCAAATAAATAATGACACATACTTAGGAAATAAAGACAGGTATTTTGCTGTTAAAAATAAATCCAATTTGCACCCTACAGATTAAGAGCATCTTGGCTTTCTTTCAACAACAACAAAAAATATACAAAAATCAGAAACTTCATACTGCAATTCATTTAAAGAGAGAAGCAGAGAGTACTTAGACTAAATACAATTTTTTTTATTATAAAGAATCACCAGAGACTACAAGACCCATATTCATAAACACCGGTCTAAGATCTAGATGAATAAATAATGTCCTATGAATTGTATATCTTAATAAAATTTTTATCTTTATGCCAGAAAAAGGATTAACTGTAAAGAAAATAATGAATAATAAATAAGTTGCCATACTTCATCCTAAAACTCCTTTTATTTATTTGTGTGTATGTATATATGTATACACCGACACCAACATGATATTTTTATTGCCAGTTTTTTTTTAAGATTTTATTTATTTATTTTAGAGGGAGAGGAAGGGAAGGAGAAAGAGAGGGAGAGAAACATCAATGTGTGGTTGCCTCTCACAGCCCCCCTACTGGGGACCTGGCCTGCAACCCAGGCATGTGCCCTCACCAGGAATCGAACCAACGACCCTTTGGTTCGCAGCCCATGTTCGATCGACTGAGCTACACCAGCCAGGGCTTATTGCCAGTTCTTATTTAAAATATGTAGAATGTGCCCTATAAACTAAATGAAGAGAAATTCTCACTTTTCTGGCTTAGAACTGAAAACATTCCATGATTTGGTCACAAAGTAATTTTACCACTTTTCCTCCCACCCCTGCCCCTCACAAACCACCTTCTCCAACCTGACAGAACCCTCACTGTTTCTGCACGGAGCACACCAGTTTTCTTCTTCCGTTGGCCACAGGTTCTTGGAAGGAAGCCTCCCCTCATCTAAAGCCCTAGCCAATTTTTACCCACTATTCTTCCTCAGCCCTAGCCCATGTCAGGCTTTCCCTACCTTTAATGCCTTTGATAGTACTTTCTGCTTTTATGGTTCTGGCCTTTAATTATGCACTGCTTTTGTACACATTTTAAATCATGCATATATGGACCGTGGCCAGGTAGTTCACTTGGTTGGAGTGTCGTCCAGGTACACCAAGGTTGCGGGATTGATCCCTGGTTGAGGCATATACAGAAAGCTACCAATGAATGCATAAACAAGTGGAACAACAAATCTATATCACTCTCCCTCCACTTTCTCTCTATATCAATTAATAAAAAAACTTCAAAAATGTATATAGGGACAATTTATCTCTCTCAGAAGATAGCACCCAATTCAGAGTCCAATCAGAAGAAAGCAGTCACACAGTAAATGTAATAGTGAACATGTAATATAAAGAATTACTAACTATAAGAGAGCAGAAACTTTAAAGTTGTACAGAGAACCCTAAAGAATAACTACAATACCCAAGGAGAGAAAGCATATGGGAAGGGGAGGAAGGCTGCTGAGGATCAGACCTCTTCAGAAGGTGTGGCTGCAGCCTAGTAGGTGATAGAGGAGTTTGCTCGGTCCTTCAAGCCAGAGCTGGCAGGAAACACTTCCCTGCAGCAGGGTGGCGTGAGAGCTTGGGAGTGCTGTGTGCGCTTTGGAAGGGTCACAGCTAGCTAGGTGGGCACCGGACCAGAGCTGCAGCTGCAAGCTCACCAGTGGACTGCAGGCACTGGGCACATCACCGGGCACCTTTCGGCTCTGCTATACCAGCAAGAGGAAACTAAAATAGAAGCACAATTCAACCAATAGAAGCTCCTTCCCACTAAAATGCCCCTTCAGCACCCTGTACTGGCAAAGCTTAACGCTGTGAAAGCCACAAAGAGGACATGCTGAGTCAAGCTCCACTATCACAGAGCAGGTAATGAAGGGTAGATTTTGGGCAGCAAAAAAATGAATTGATAATTGGCACAGCATCTAGCAAAGGCCTTGTATATAGAAGTTCAATAAATCTTGTTAGTTTTAGTTGGGTAATTGAATGGCTGAATGAATAAGAGAAAAATAGAATAGCTCTTAGAACATAACAGCATAACTGTTCAAGCAGTACCAACATATAAAATAAGTTATCAGAAAACATCAAAACGACAAGAGATTTGCAAATCTCTTTAAGATACCTAGATTCTCATTTGTATTCTTCATCCAATCTAATGTGCTATAATATATGGTGTAGCCGCGGGGAAATTCTACTATACACTTCTAAGAAAATGAGAGAAAACAGTAAAAACATTATCTTCGGGTTTTTATAATAGTTTTGACCTCAAGAATCCCAGAAGGGTCTTGGGGACCCATAGTGGTCCCTGGTCTACATGTGGAGACCACTGTATATACATCACTCTTTTCATCTTCATCTCTAACAAGAACATTATCGGCGCTTTCATTTATAATGAGCCTAGTTTCCTCACGCAGTCTCTGCAGTATATAAAAATACACTCTATGAAACAAGTCTTCACTGGGATACTGGATATCTGGAGAATGAAAATAGAAAAAGCTGAATACTTTTACACCAGTGTAAATTTACAGGGTGTATTATTCAGAGTTCATCAAAGAAACAGAACAGGATAGACACACACATGCATTCACACATGCACATGCATACACGCATCTTTTTCTCTGGCTGACTAACGACAACCAAAATCATGATTTGGGTCCCTGCTCATCCAGGTTAAATTTTTTGTTTTTGTTAATGTTTAAGCAATTCTGTTACTATTACCTTTGCACTAAAGCCAAAGCCACTGACCTTTTTATTTTTTTACATCTTTTAGCTTCTCACTTCTTTCTTCAAGCTTCTTCCCCTAACTCCTTTATTCTTTATCTAATTAGGTGACAACATAATTTACCAAGTGACTAAAAATAAGAACCTAGGAATCAGTCTGCTTTTTCCCTCTCCCTCCCACTTCTCTTGTAATATCTAATTCTAAACTATCTCCTTAACCCATCCTCTTCATCTCCACTAGTTTTATCAAGCTCCTATCATCTCTCAGGACAATCAGAATAGGCTTCTAACAGGTTTCATAATTTCCATATTAGCAGCCCTAAAATCATTTTCTACAGGCAGCCAGATTGCTTTCAAAACATACAATTAATTTTCTCTCACCCCAACACTGCAATGAGAATAAAATGCAACTTCTTTCTAGCCTATCAGGTTCAATATAATCTGGCCTTTCCCTCTCATTATCTCCTACCAGTTTCTTCCCTTACTCAATGCGCTCCAGATATAGTGGGCTTCCTTCTGCCCTTTGAAAATTCAAACTCACACCCGCCTCTGCATTTCTAGTGGAGTTTCCCCTGCGTGGAATGCTCTTTACTCGGCTGGTTTATTTTCATCATTCAGGTCTCGGCTCTGTTATCTATTAGTGAATCATCCCTTGGTGTGTTAACTAAAGTAGTTCCTCCTAAGGTTCTTTCTAACATGTCCTTCTTTGTTAATTCCTTCATAGCCCTTGTCTCACTCTGATTTTAATTTATTTGTTTACTTGGTTGAAAAATTCCAGAAAAAGTCTAGATTTCACCTATCTTGTTCATCGCAAAACCTAGACCAATGTCTGGGATATTCGGTACGGAACTGCATGTTCATTAGAACTAAATCGGACAACTACTACCTGTTTGTATTGCTGCTCTGCATGTCCATAGCACTTCTATAATGCTCTCTTTTTTTTTTTTTAGATTTTATTTTTTTTTTTTTTTTTTAGAGAGAGGGGAAAGGAGGGAGACAGAGAGGGAGAGAAACAGCGATGTATGGTTGCCTCTCACATGGCCCTCACGGGGACCTGGCCTGCAACCTAGGCATGTGCCCTGACTGGGAATCGAACCGGGACTGCCTGGTTCCCAGCCCGCGCTCAATCCACTGAGCTACACCAGCCAGGGCTATAATGCTCTCTTCTGTGCCAAACACAGAGTACCTATCTGTGCACCTGCCAGCCCTAGCACAAGCTTTTGAAGATCAGAAATATCGTTTTTCCTTTAGCATTGAACAGATTTTGCACCTGTAAACTCTCGGTGAACTCAACTGAAGGAAATCAAAAATATGTAATTATAGAAATAATAACAATATTGTTTTTTCAGGTAGAACAAAAAGTCGTGGAATCTGAAAGGACTAAAAAATGTTCTCAATCTTGACAGTTCCCCTAGTGATTCCATTATCTGCATAAGGTTGAAATAGGTGTCCTCATATTTTTTGCATGCTCTATTATTAATTCCTCAAACTTTTGCAATCTATTATCTCTAAGATAATGCTTCCCTTCTAATAGAGTTCACCCTGTACACCACACAGTTTGTTCCTAAAAGACAGAATGGAGTGCACATTGTAAAATGTCAGATTGGAAAAAGTAAACTTGTCCCTCAAACTCCAATTCAAAAGGACTGAACATGCATCTTGACAGTATTCTATTTCCAACAATATTGCACTTCCTAAAATGTTCCTCCCTTTGCTTTAGAAAACTATAAAACTGTTACTGACATTCTGCAGGACTAAAATTTCTCATATTCCCTGAGTAAGTGGGAATCATTTGCATTTGTTCTAGAGAGCCAACTTATATTTGAAAAGTTTTAAAGTCTTGATTTCAGAGAACAGCTTCTTAAATTTTCAGACTACACAACATCTCAGGTAAAATTAGCACAATACTTCTTGGGACACTCGCCTCCTCAGGGGGTTTAACTGTTACATGTTAAGATTTAGGAACTGGGCCAGTGTGCTATTGTTCCCCTACAACATCACAGAAAGCAGAAGCATGACATCTACTTGGCCATCACTCTGACCACTACAGTTTTCATTAAGTCTGCTGTCTAGACTAAATGAGCTTGTCTTTAAGTGTTACAGCATGCTGATTGGGTAGGTTCTTAATATTTGCTTTTTTAGACATAGTCATTCCCTTCCCTATTAAATAGTAAAGGGAATCTGGCTGGAAAATGTACAAAAACATTTCAAAGGTAAAATTAAGATGACATTGTTAAAAATTAGTACACTTAAAAATTGCCAGGGTCCCGGTTTGATTCCCAGTCAGGGCACATGCCTACCTAGGTTGCAGGCCAGGTCCCCGTGAGGGCCATGTGAGAGGCAACCATACATTGCTGTTTCTCTCCCTCTCTGTCTCCCTTCCCTTCTCTCTAAAAATAAAAATTAAAAATCTTAAAAAAAAATTTCCAAACTTTCCCTCGCAACCTCCCTCAAGCCTTTGCAACTCTACCTAACAGCATTCATTCCAACGTGCCAACAACCCTCCTTCCCAGCTCTTTCCTTTCCATTCCTTTCTTTAATTTTTTTTTTCCTTATTTATATTTAGAGAGAGGTTAGGGAGGGAGAAAGAGGGAGAGAAACATCAATGTACCAGAAAAACATCGAACGGTTGCCTCTAGCACTCTCCCAATCGGGCACCTAGCCTGCGACCCAGGCAAGTGCCCTGATCAAGAATTGAACCTGTGACCAGTTTGTGGGACAACGCCCAATCCACTGACCCACACCAGTTAAGGCCCTCCCTATTCCTTTCCAACCCTCTTTTCCAGAAAGGTCTTTTTTTCTTTAAAACTTAACACAAAAAGAGAATATTCTCTCTGGAAACACACATACACATAAAACTTCACCAACAACAGTAAAGGACTCATAGATGTAAGTTGAAGATCTCCTATGATTGCTCCCATTTCTGAAACTGCATCACTCCTCCCCATGGCTACCCAACCTGTGTATCTTTTCTCTTATGTGATACTAAAATGTCTTGAGAAGCAGCTGCTAAAATAAAAAGCAAAACTTGAAAGAGAATAATCATTCTCTTACATTATGAAGGCAAGAGAGTCTGTGTCCTACAGCTAATTTTGTAAATCATCACTTATCTTTTCAAAGGAATGAAGACTGGAAAGAGCAAGAGAAGACAGTCCAGCCTGCAGCCTCTGGAGACAGCAAAAAGACTAAATGCCATAGTAACACTTCCAGCCTATTGTCTAGCTGTACTTGAACCCTTAATGACAGAAGACAAGAGCTTAAGGTCAGCAGAGAATGTGTACAGTGCTTCCATATCTCCATATAAATGGATATTCCCAAAGTCAAAATATTTTACTCAGTTGTTGTAGTCTGTTTGAAAGAACCAAACATCTGTATGAATATATTAGAAGAATTAGGTTTTCTTTTGACTCAAAATTAATAAATAGAGTCAGCAACTACTCCTGAAAAAGAAAATGGCAATGATGAATTAGAAATGTACTCGGGTTGGGCAAGATTTCTCAACTGAGTTCTGGGTTGGGTGAGATTTCTCAACTGAGTTCTCAGATTCCAGAGTGATCAGGCTACAGGAACAGTTCAATGGCCAAACAAGGAAACTGCATTCGTTATTCAGCAACGAAAATTCCAAATTATAATAATAGACATTTTATAAAAGCCTCAAAGGGAAGAAATGACATGTTTTCTACTGTTGTCCAGTGAAATTATATTCTTATCTATGAAATGGTGAAAATTTCAGGCTCTGAAGTCACCGAGACCTGATTCCACTACCTAACTCTGACACCACACCGCCCAACCATCCAACTCTCCTCTACCATTTCTGAGACAAATATCTTAGACCCAGACAAATATCTTAGACCCAGTGTCTTAGATATAATAAAATTACAGCTTGAAAGCAGTGTCGTGGAGAGTTACAGAAATGGGAACTATCAAAGTAAAAACATCTTCTTTTTTTATTTATAAGTATTATCTAAACCAAAAATCAATCTGTCTGCTTGTTTTTCAAAAACACCGTTTGTCTTACAAGGTACACGTCAAACAAAGGGGGAGAAAGCAAAAGGGAATTGATAGCAGACATAGATAGAGTATTCAGGAGAGAGAAATGACGAAAAGAATCCAAGTGAGAGGACTAAAAGAGAAGAAATAAGCAATTAAACTTTAAAATATAAGATCTGGGTAGACGGAAGAAAAGGGGAAGAACAGGGTGATAGAGAAAACGGGGTTATATTTCTTTTCTGTCTCTCCAAGTAACTTCATGACCCATACAAATATGACAAAAGAAACTGTGGTCCCAGAAATAAAAAAGCAAATGAGAATGGTATCATCACCTCAAATGTTGAGATTTCTGGTTTTGGTCACGAGGAGTTTAATCATCTATATTCAAATATTAAATATAAAAAATGTTTAAGTGACACATTTCTGTAAATCTCCTGAGCCTACATTAATTTAAGATAGCTCTAGTGGAATTAGTGGTTCCCAATACTGTAGAAAAGTCTAATACTGAACCATATTACTGTTCTCTAGGAGAAGCTATGCCACATCCAGTGCTGCCAATTCAGCTGTTATTTTTTTTTTAAATCACTAAAACACACTTGGTCAATTGTGAAGAGCAATACTGACTAATGGTGAGGAAAGAAAGACCATGAAAATACTTTCCTGACTGCTGGCATGCAATTAAGTCAACTTCCTCTTAGGAAAAACAATCACCCCAGGATATTCATCCAACAAAACATGCCTTTTAAACTTCACCAAAAAAGCCTGCGTGATGCAAGTGACCTCCATTCCGACAGTGCTTTCGTTGCCCTGAGAGCAACCGGGAATTGCACTTTAATGTTTTCATGAATGTTAACTTAAGGCTCAATGGGAGAACACAAACATTGAGAAATTGTAGAATTTCACTTTTCATACTAACTTTGTAAAGCTTTATTCTGGGGTGTACTGTAGAAGCTAAAATGAAAATAATTTTATCCAAAACAAGTAACAGTTGGTCAAGTAACTCTGACTAACAATCAAGCACAGGTGTTTCCCCACCTCCCCCCAAGGGCACAGTGGCCTTCTTTCATGGAAGAAAAGAGGAAATTTTTAGTAATTTAAAAAGTCTGACTTTCAGATGTTTCAATCTGCTGAGATATATTTTCAAGATTTCAGTAACACTCATGAGATAAATAGAAACACCTTACACACACAGAATAGGATCAAACTACTCACCTGGAGAATAATAGAAACAAAGCTGGTCTCCCACATTACTTCTTTCTAACTATAATATTATCAAGTATCTCCCTAGGAACTGTTAACATGACTTTTAAAAAAATGACTGCTGTTAAATGGCCCTGCAAGCAGAGACTAAACTCTGCAAGCATGATAAACTAGCAATGATTACTCCAATCATGTTGATATACATCCATTAGATTCAACATGATTCTGCTGGTTAAAGAAATCAAGTGCATGTCCAGAAGGAGATAATACCATGTATATAATACTCAAGATCCTCTCAAGTCTGGTCCATAGGAACCCCGCAATGCTTATATGCTACAAACCACCAGCACAAACTCATAGTTCACAATTCATAATGACATGATAAGCATTTTTGCCTTTTTTTTACCCTCCATTTTGCTTTGAAGGCTTGTATACTCTTTTTCTCCCTTATGTAGCTCAAATTAGTGATCCCCTTAAATTTCTATCATTTATCATATAACCCTGTAGGTTATTAACAAAGCTGACATTTCCAACTTTGTAGTGTTAAAATGTACAGAACTTTCCAAAATTAACAGTAAACTTCTAAAGGGCCATTGCCACTGATTAGCCCTTTCCACGTCATGACCAACACATAGCAGATATCTCCGTAACAGAAAGGATGATGGAGCCTAACTGGAATGCATTAAGAATAGAACTTCTTAAAACAGTAAAAATATTTTATTAATGCAAATTTCTAGTTAGAAAGATACTTAATATGTAAAATGCTAACAATTATACTGAAGAATGTGAGGTTTAGAAAAGTTAAATAACTTGTTTGGAACTAAATCTAATACTAAAACCATTATTTTCAGCTCTTGTATTTATGCTCCCTTATCAAGGTGGGTAAGAAGTTTAGTTTACAAAGAAATAACATATTTTTTTAATTGCAGGGAAACTTAGTGAGCATAAATTTAAAGTGCTCTAAAAAATATCATTTCAGTATCTTTCCTTCATGAGGCTTTGGTTTGCAGCTTGGCCTCTTAGGGTCACTTCCAAGCCCAGCACAAGAAGCAGCCATGTAAGCACTGCTCTGTAGCTAACTCCAGATGAATCCAGGCAAGATGCAACCAGCATCTGATCTTGGCCTGCACCTCCTGAAGACCTCAGGGCCAGCACATTCAGTGAAGAGTTTCGGACCACCTGAAAGATGACCTCCACTAGTAACACTGAAGGGGCAGACTCATCAGACACCAGAGTGTCACTGAAGCATATCTCACTCCGTGGTGTTGGCCACTACATGGCAAACCCTCCACTATATTCACAACCAGTCCTCATAGACAATCAGGCTGGGGGATAAATCCCCCCCCCATTGCTGTGCCAACAGCAATCAAGGCTCAACTAAATAGGAGGGTGCACACAGCCCAAATAGGGGGTGTACTTGGAATGCTCAGCTCAGGTAACAGAGGAGGCCAGGCCACTGAGCTCTAAAGAATACACTTAATGCCCTGGCCGGTGTAGCTCAGTGGATTGAGTGCGGTCTACGAACCACAGGGTCGCCAGTTCAATTCCCAGTCAGGGTACGTGCCCGGGTTGCAGGCCAGGTCCCCAGTGGGGGCCACATGAGAGGCAACCACACATTGATGTTTCTTTCCCTCTCTTTCTCCCTCCCTCCCCTTCTGTCTAAAAATAAATAAATAAATAAAATCTTAAAAAAAAAAAAAAGAATATACTTACTATATTAGACCACTCTACCAAGACTGGAAGAAGTAGTGGCTCAACCTAATACATAGAAACAAACACAGGAAGGCAGCCAGAATGGGGAGACAGAGAAACAGGTCCCAAATGAAAGAACAGAATCAAATTCCAGAAAAAGAACCAAATAAAATGGAAACAAGCACTCCACCAGATGCAGAGTTCAAAACACTGGTTATAAGAATGCTCAATGAACTCAGATGAAGAGCAGATAAATTTAGTGAGAAGTTCAACAAAGAGATAGGAACCATAAAAATGAACCGGTCAGATATAAAGAATACAATAACTGAAATAAACAAAACATTACAGGGGATCAACATTAGGGTAGATGAAACAGAGGGTCAAATTAGCTATTTGAAAATAAGGAAACAGACAACACCCCATCAGAACAGCAAAAATAAAAAAACAATCCGAAAAATAAGGGTAGTTTAAGAAGCCTCTAAGACAACTTCAATACCAATATCTGCATCATAGAGGTGCCAGAAGGAGAAAACAGAAAGCAAGAGATTGAAGATGTATTTGAACGCATAACAACAGGAGACTACTGTAGCCTGGTGAAGGAAATAGACATCCAAGTTCAGGAAGTGCAGAGAGTCCCAAACAAGATGAACCCAAAGATGCCCATACCAAGACACATCATTATTATAATGCCACAGATTAAAAACAATAGAGAATCATAAAAGCTGCCAGAGAAAGGTAGTTATCTACAAAGGAGCTCCCATAAGATCCCTCAACAGAAACTTTGCAGGCCTGATGGGATTTGCACAAAATTTCCAAAGCGATGAAAAGCAAGGATCTACAAACAAGCTTACTCTACCCAGCAAAGCTATCACATAGAATTGAAAGACAGATAAAGAGCATCCCAGAGAAGAAAAAGCCAAAGCAGTTCATCACCACCAAACCACTATTATTAAAGGGTCTTTAATCCCAGAGAAATATTAAAGGGTCTTTTTAATGAATATGAAAAAGAAGATCAAAAACATAAATAATAAAATGGCAATGCATACTTCTAGATCAACAATTACCTTAAATGCAAATGGATTATATGTTCCAATAAAAAACATCAGGAGGCTGAATGGATAACAAAACAAGGCCCTTACATATGCTGTCTACAAGACACTCACTTCAGATCAAAAGACAGATATGAACTGTAAGTAAAGGGATAGAAAAAATATATTTCATGGAAATGGAAACAAACAAACTGGGGTAGCAATACTTATACTAGACAACATACACTTCTTAAAACAAAGGCTATAACAAGAAACAACGAAGAACCCAACAATTCCACTTCTGGGAATTTATCCAGATATTCAAAACACTAAATTGAAAAGACATATGTATCCATATGTTCACTGCAGCATTATTTATAATAGCCAAGATATGGAAGCAAGCTAAGTGTCCATGGATAGATGAATAAAGAAGAAGGGGTGAGTATATATGATGACATAAGACTCAGACATAAAAAAAAGAATAAAATCTTGCCATCTGCAACCACATGGATGGACCTCGAGTGTTTTGTGATGAGTGACATGTCAAAAAAAGACAAATGACACATGATTTCACTTATATTTGGAATCTAAAAACCAAGTAAACAAACAAGCAGACCAGAAACAGACTCATAGGTACAGAGAACATTTTGACAACTGCCAGATGGGAGGGAGGTTGCACAAACTGGTAGTTACAGATTAGTCACAGGGATGTACAGTACAGTGCAGGGAATGCAGTCAATAATGTTGTAATAACTATGTATGGTTTCAGATGGGTACTAGATTTATCAACGTCTACTCCCTGGGTTGTACATTTGAAACTAATATAATATTATATGTCAACTACAATTGAAAAACATTTTAAATATGTAAAAAAACAAAACTGGGGTAACCTCTTTAAAGGAGAGATTTGTTATGGAGTCATATAATGGAAAGATAAGATCACATCCCATCTTTTTCCTGAGAAAATGAGGTTGGAGCTATTGTCTGGAAAGCAAGTCATTATAGCTGAAGAGAAGAAGAAAGATCACTTCAGGCAGTAGAAACCACTTGTGCAAAGGACCTGGAGCAGAAAGATTATAATGCATAAGACAGATTCAACATTTGACCAGGTAAGAATAGAAGAGATAAGCATGGAGAAGCAGGAAGCATACAGACCAAGAAGGCCTGTAGAGAAAGATAAAGGAGTTTGGTTTAATCTTAAATGTTACAGAAATATATGGAACAGATTGAAGCCGGGGAGGCAGAGGTTGCTGTACCAATTTAGATGCACCCGTTGGAAAATCACCATGGCTTCAGTTGAGAGAATAGGTGGGTGAAGAGGTAAGGAGCAGAGTGGTTAAGGCAGACTAGTTACAAAATAGTTGTAGCATTCTAGTAGATAAATATAAAATTATATTTAATTATGGTAGTACACGATGGAAATGATGGGAAGCAACCATCCAAAACTTATATCAGGTAAAAATCAACAACAATTGATGCTGCATGAGATACTTAAGTCATTGTTTGGGTGTTAGAAAGCCCAAACAAGGACTTAAATATAACTCAAGACACCTCCAGTGGAGACACACTGCTGGGGACAGGCAACACTGCTCCCTTTGCTGCCCCTGGATATCTGTGTTTCCACTCTTTGCAGAAGGAAATCCTCAGTCTGTAGTTAATACTTTCCTAATTCAGAGTTCATTTGGGTGGTCTGAATGATGGAGATTTTGTCACCTGTCAGTATCCTACCTATGAAGGTGGCTGAAAGGTGTTTGACTTTTCTCAAGCCTTGAGAATTCATAAGGAAAGAAATTCAACGAATATAGGAAAGCCTGACAAAAAATAATAAATCATCTAAGAAAGAATGGGCATTAATTTTGTTGAAACATATTAGAGAAAATATCAAGTAGGCAATTAGAGATGTGATTCTGTATCTAATTGGAGGAAAGATTTTGGCTATAAACATTTGTGAAACATTTGTGAATCATCTGCATGTACATTGCACACATAAATTCCATGATGCCATTACTGTTCACGTTTTGTAAACTTTTTAACAAAATCTTAAGTATTTTATAAACATGACAGAGTAAATTTAATTAAATTATTGCCCACCATATATGTTTTGTATTACTATGGGACATGGACTGCCACAACCTGGTTAGAAAACTTTCTATCACCAGGTGTGACAGAAATACTACAGAAGGTAGGAGAGAAATTCATTCTAAACTTCTAACTGAAGTGGCCAGTTCTGATAACTAAGAATGTTCTTACCATATTGTACCAAAATATGATTTCAATAGTAATTAACAATTTAGGTGATTCCCAAGACCCCACATGGAAATCTGTCTGTGGCTGGATAAAAGCAACTTAATCTTGTACTTGTAAGCACACGTAACTAGTCCGTTTGTCTTGACTATATTTGTCTCTTGACCCTCACTAACCACATCTTTGAATCTGAACAACCATTTCCATCCTGGTTTAATCCTTCAAATACAAAACCAAAATTCCTGAGTATGTTATATGTTTATACTGACCAGCATTCAATTAAAAAGATGTGCTCTGAGGGGAAAAAAAAAAAAAAAAAAAACTTGAGAAGACACTAAAACAGATATGCATATTTGGGAAGAAAAAAATTGGAAATAATTGTGATTGAAGCCCCATTGTGATTATCCTCTCCACAGTAGTTAAATTGCTTCCTGGAACACAGAAAAACACATAAACATCCTTCAACACCTGAAAAATACAATAAAGGAATGAGAACCAAACAAGTTCATGAGGATAAATTAGGTGTGCATAAGAAATTCACACTGATGTCAACACTGAGCTTCTAGGAAGGACTTCGGGCTAAGGGTGCCCTCCACTTAGAAAAGATCTCCCAAGGGGCACTAGTCATGCCGCAGGGCCTCTGACTCTTCTTCTTTCTAAAAATTGAATAACCAAATTGTGTTCTATCATTTGATCGGAAGTACATCCTTCATTCTTTCTTTACAGGCATTAATGGCCTCACTATCAAGTTTCTTGGGGTAGTAATGGAAAATGAGGTTTTGCCACCCTTCTATTGCCCAGAATCATATCTGGGGTGAAATCTACAGGTCAAAATTGCTACCATAATCCCTCTCCAAAACAAAACCAGATAAGACGGGCAGTGGGAGAGTCACAACCTGTTAAGGTGCTAAGCGAAAGAAAGATGCAGAAGTACAAGGAACCTAAATCTTACACAATCTTGTTCAGATGACCTACGAAAAGAATAAGATTTCTCCAGTGGCTACAATGTCTTCCTAAAATAAGTCATTTTGTCTAAATACAAACTCTTTCTTGGGTCTCTATCAAAGAAGTAAAAACAGCTGAATTCCATGGCTTGTCAGAGTAAGAGCATATGGTTCACAACATAAACATGGCAACCAGATAGGGTTTCAAGATTTTTCCTTTGTCGATGAGCATGTTTCAGGCCCCAGTCAATTTCCTTAACGGATCCCCTCATTCTAGCAGACCTAGTAAGGAAGCATTATTACTTTTACCTTAAAAGCCTCCAAATGTGCAAGAAAGCATGCTTTGTTCTTTAATAAGCATGTCCACTTATTAAAAAGTACTTTCTGATTATTTACTATATTTTAATGAGGTTTTCCAAGCTAATATGTAGAAATCCAGGAGCTGCACAAAATATATGATAAAAATAGTCTGACATCAACTAACATATACATGTTTCTTATGCTCATGGCATGTATTATCTGCCCCAGAGTTACTAAATTCTCCCATCACTTTTCTTTATGTGAATTACCATCAAACTTTCATTTGTGCACTAAACTACTATGCAATTTATACTTTCACTTAGCAAAGATGTAAATGACGCATCAACACAAATGCAAATAATGCCTCAGCATTAGTTCTCAATCATCCAGACCAGACCATCTTAAGTATAAGATGTATAAGTAAATATTAATATTAGACTCATAAAAATATACAATTTTTAAAACTTTCATAGAACTCAGAGAATATGCTTATAGATTATAATTTGAGAAGCATTTCCCTAGCTCAATATACTCAGTATCAAAAGAACTTCCATCATTTTTAATACAGATAACTATAGAGTAAGAAAAAAAAGTGCAAAACCACACTGGAACAAAATTATGTCTACCCAGCCTAAATTCATTTTCTTGGAAGAAAATGTATATACAACTTTGAAGAAAAACATATTTTTTGAAGAAAAACATATTTTTAAAAAATACACAGAGGGATTCAATCCCGTAAAATAAGAACCGCCACTTTATGTTCTATGCCCTCCTCTTTACCCCGAAACATTAGAATTTGATACGAGGAAAGGCCTTGCTTTCTCTTAACACAGTAAAGAAAAACCTAAGTAACTAATTATGTGCATCCTTTTGAGTTGGTGCTAGGAAGCTTGTATCTTAATTTGAGTCTCAAGCAAAACTAGCAATGTAGGTCTCAGTGACTAGAAAGTTTAGGTTCATTTGCCGTGAACTAGATTTTATAATCATACTTGCATTATTACTTATCTGGATTCTCTCTTCCTTATTTACCCCTGCATTTGGGTAACTGTCTTAGAAATAGACACTTTAAATTATTTGTGTAATGATGAAAGACGTAAGATAGTGTTTAAATTAAATAAGGAATGATTAGAAAATGAAGAAAGCCTCTACTTCTTACGAAGACCAAGTTTTCCATTAAGTGCCTACACCACCTTGCCAAAAGCTCTCAAAGTCAATTCCACACAATATTGTGAAGATAGTCAACTGTGACTGCCTGCGAAGCTGTATCTAAGAAGAAGAACCACAGACATGGTAGAACCACAGGAAGAATATCAACTTAACGGAGACTTTTAAAAATCTTTTTAACAATTTCATTATAGCAAATTCTAAAGAAGAAATAATTTTATTAGAAGAAATCTGTTATTTTGAAAAAATATAGGTATCAAAACCTATATAATTCATTTCATTTGTGAAAATTCAGAAATGCAATAAAGATGTCCTCTATCTCTCTATTGAACACTGTTTTGGATATCCTGGACAATGTAGTAAAACAGATGATACAAATATCTATAATTTCTTGAAATCAATAGTTTGTTATCATTAATAAAAGTAATAAAAATTTTCTAACATTCAAAGTAGCAAAATGAAGAAATAAAAGATGACTTGATTTATATAAACAGATTATTCATATCAGTTAATTCTGTAGTACAGTACAGCTTCTATAAACAAATTCCCCTAAAATAAAAAAATTAAATAGAAATTCAGCTGTTTAATGCTTTATCCAAAAACATTTCATAAATTATGTGAAGCAAAGTTGTTTGCATTTTTAGCTGCTTGAAAAAATATACAAGGGCAAAGTTCTTTCTCCCAAGTCCAGTTGAAATAAACAGGACAGCACTTAAACTAAGAAACAACTGCAATTTTGTCTATTTTTCTAAGCATATGGTTAAGAGAATGAACTCTGGAGTCAGATCAAACTTAGATCAAACCCTGGTTCTATCACATGAAAGTTAAGTGACTTTCACAACTTTTCCCTTTTATTGAGTTGCAGTCTTTATCTGCAAAAGAGAGAGAATACCATGTTTCTTATAGAAGTTTGGGGAATATATTTTTGCCTGTAAATGTCTATTGCATAGAAAAGTTTCTGGGATTTGATTTCTTATGTCAAAAAATACTTCCTCATTCTCCTTGTCCAAAGAGAAGCCCAACTCCCTTACATGGATCCTCTGTTTCAACAAGTCAGTAACTGCATCCTCATCGACAGTACTGAAGTAACTGTTTCTTATGCTATCCTCTCTGCTTCACTAACTCTGCTCCTTCTCTTAGAAACCTGCCCATCACCACCACTTAGCCAAAGAAATTACACTCATCTTTCAAAAACTACATCAGGATCCCCATCCTGAATTCGCTAACAATTAAGAAATTCGCGTTTGCCAAAACACCGTACAGCAGGGTGGCTGGCACACTGCAATGCAGGACGTGTGCGGCCAGGCTCAACCAAAATTCTAAATTAAACTATGATTATTCAGTCTTTTTTTTTTCACTCTCCCCAATCACCTCTCATGTCTATGGAAGACTTGTGTTTGTGCACCTCAGCTTCTGTCATACCCCTGCGACAGGGAGAATAAAGGGGGAAAATCTGAATGAATGTAGAGAGATTTGTATATTTAATGAAGGGCAGAAAGCTACCTGGAAAATAGAAAAAATATTAGTGTGAATGTAGAAGAATGGTGGGTGGGGGGAGAAGTTAGGTCTCTAAATATAAAGCCAAGTGATTATTTTTGGAGAGATGCACAAAATTACAGCAACCACTATGTGGTGTAGAATTTTGAGGATCATATAAAACGTTGTTTATTTTTTTAGTAACTTTTCCACTTACTGTGATACATACCATATACACCCACCAATTCACTGATACGTATATACATACGCATAAATCTGCAGGCTCTGTGAATGCATGCCGCTGGAAACACTTTCTGATACTGAATGCATGCTTCTCCTTGAGTGACACCAAACAGAATTGAGCCTTTAGGTATGGGTAAGAAGATGCCTTTTTGTTCCCATTATATATATGAAACACTGAACTCTAAATTTGGCACAAAGTAAGTATTGAGTGAATGGTAGCTGCTCTGTCCTGCTGTCTATTCTTCAGTCATTCCATGTGTTTTCCACCTCCTCAAGAAGGCGAGCTATCATGCTGATGACAATACTCCATATTAAAGCCAGGGAATCCAGCACTGTACTAAAAAGGGGTCGGGAATCAATAAGTATCAGCTAATGGAATCACTGACATTTGAGAAAATCCCAACATCTGAGACACAAATAATTAAGTTATGATGTGAGAAGCTCAGCTTCAGAAGCAAGAATGTTTTCCAATTTATTTCTCTTCTAAAACTATCTAGGATTCCTCTTCAGTACTTCACGCAGACAGGGAAGATAATATATATGTTAATCATCACGCAAGGGAACCATGCATGACTCGCCTTTGTATCCCTTCTCAGCAATGCATCGTCTTACCACGGAGGTGTCCTGTGATACCAAGTGCTCTGAGATAATGAATCCAAATGTATAAGCTCTATTTTCATTACAATTATATATTTATCTAATCCTTTAAGTAGAAGCACTGAATTTCAACTACAAAGGAAAGTGGTGGGTGTTTTTTCTTAATACCCACCGTATCTATTTTTTAAGTTACATTTTAAAAGGGTGTCTATCTTGGGCAATAAATGTCTTTTTTATCTATTTTCACCTTAGTGAAAAGCAGGAAGAGATGCACTTTGGCATTAGTATACACCTGCTGTCTCAGAAATGCTCCAATGAATAACAATCAGAAGCAACAAAGAACAGAGAAATACAAGGATATACATCCCTGATGTTTCCCTATTAGTCTCTAAGTGGTTGCAATCTCACAAAATTCTCTGCGTTTTAGGTATTTAGCCATCATTCATTTGCTATACGTTTTATAGATTAAAAATCTGAAAGACACTAAACTTAAGTGACATATATAAATGACAAATATTTTAAATGTTCAAGGAAGCACAGGGCACTAGAAAGATGAAAACTGAGAAAGTCTTTTTGTCTGAGAGTGAATAATCCTGTCATTTAAAAAGTTAAAAATTTTAGCCAATTTTCTGATACATCCTATAGTAAAATAATGCTTCAATTAATTAATTTCCTGAGTATTGTGATTTTATTAATAGTCTGCTATAAAGTCCCGATGTAAAGCATTTCATAAATTCTGTGAAATGGAATTGTTTTCGTTTTTGGCTGCCTGAAAAATTAATCCAGTACAGATTCTATTTCTCTCAATAAACACATCTTAGGGAATGATAAGAACATTTATAAACTTTTAATTGTCCCCAGTAAAATGGATGGGACCCAATTAACCCAGTTTAATACATGGGAAATGAATAATCTTGAATATCTTATTTTTCTTCTCAAAGACACAGGTCCTTCATGTAGCAAGTAAGGATACCAGCCTGCCTCATAGGATTGGAATGAAGAAAACACTGGGAAGTACTGTCAAAGCACTCAGCAAGAGGCTTGGTTCATAGTGAGTCTATAACAAATGATAACCCCACGCTTGCCATTCCTGCAACAATAGGAAAGGAATGAAAAAAATATTAATTACACAAAACAAAACTCTGACCTAAAGTGATAATACTTTGACTCTTAAGGACACTAAAAACTATAAATAAGTTTCCTAACAACTGACTATTACAATGTGATCTCACTTGAAAGCATAATATAAATTAATTTTTTAATCTTTGATTTAAGTATTACTCATTCACCAGGAAACGTGATGGGGCGGTGGGAGCAACGGGAATTAGTGAGAAGAGGATCATTTAAGTCATGGTGGCTTGTATGCTCAGTTAGAGGGAAGCCTGATTTTGTGCCCTTCAGGACAATGAGAATATCACCCAAGGACTGATTATACCCTCTCCCTTTCAAAATGGTACCGTAAAAATGTTGCCAATCCAGGAAACTGAAAGGCGGACTAAATTCATTATAGAGCCATTTTCTACTATTCTGAGAGATCTCTAAACTTGTAGAAACTAGTCAATATAATATGTTGAGATTATTTTTCACCTGCTTACATGTTTTTAAGAAGCCCAAAAGCCACACCTATGTAACAGACCTTTAAGTTTTCCAGTTTATCTGTACGTGAGTCTGTAAGTGGGAGGGAGAGGACGGCAGGCGCACGCGAAGGGAGAGCAGTCTCGTATCTCAGACACTCCTCAAGCTTACGCACTGTTCTCATCCTCACACAGACGCAGTTAACATGCACATATACTAACATGTAGGCATTACAGATTTAGAGAGGGCATTTCATTCTCTAGACATACATTGGAAGAAACCTAAAAGTGTCCTACATGTCATGTACTTAATAACACTGCAATCTCCACCTTGTAATTTAAAAGTGCAACCCAGACTCAAAACATGATATCCATGAATTACTAACACATATTAGCTGTTTTCATTTTTACTCAAAAAGCTTATTCTAAGTTCTGAATTCTTGTTTTGTCAGATAGAGACTACCCACAGAGATTAGATTATGTCAATAACCCAAAGATTATAGCAAAAAAAATAATGCATGACTTTCAATACAGATGATCTATTGTAGATTTCACACAAACACAGATGCTTTGACAAAAAACTGTGGAAAATAATAATATTCAGAAGTCATCAGCATTACTAGTATGAAAACATGAAATAAAACAATATTATTCCCAAATATGTTTTTATTGACATAATTTCCAAATAAATTTTCCAATCGACTCATTATATCACAAATAATGTAATATTAACTAATATATCTGATTAAACAAAGCTCCAAATTGTGAAACTGTGCCAAAAATGACTTATTATAGATAAAGCTTTAAACTCAGTACCTAGCATGTCTAGGTCAATTAAAAGTATCTTCTACTTGCAAATAACGTATGTTAAATACATTAATATAATAAAACCTTCCCCCAAATCGTTAAATTATGAACACAATTTAGACCTATGTTTATTATATTTTATTCACAGTGAATATTAAAGCCATAACAATATATAAAATTTTTCTGTGAGAATTGCCATGCAAATATCCGCCTTGTAAGTTGAAACAGTTCAATTTATCTTCATGAAATATATAATCTTTTTTTCCTACTTTCATTATGTGAGAAGATTTACTGGAAATATAATCCTAATTGAAGAGAACTACTTTTCAGTTAGTTATTAAGTATTTTTAGCTATGTCTTTAATAAGTCATGTATGAGAAACTTAGAAGCTTTGTAACAAGTTGTTGAACTTCTAAATTGGAGGTAGAGCAAATCAAACATCCTGTTGAACACTGATAAGGAAAATAATAACTAGTTTGGCTACTGATGAATAAAACTATTTGGGAACCAAAGCAGAGGAATGACTGTGCCCTTATTAAATAAGAAAGCAAATGAAAAGCCACCTATCTAAGAATGCTAGTAATTGCTATGGGCTTTTGCAAACAGAGATTTCCGTACCATACCCACCCTCCTGTATACTACACAAGGAGGCAATTATAGGTAAAGGACAAAAATGAATGTACATGAGAAATCATGAAAAGAAGTATGAATAAGGCATGAGAAAAAATTCTCATGAGAGTCCCAAAGAATTTAAGTGTGAGATCCAGAAAAATGAACAAAAATCCACAGCCAATCAAGGGCAATGGAAAGTACCAAGGCAAACCTAAACTTGTGATACTCTCTCTCATGTCTCTTAGGCTCATTTACCTAATCAAATGAAAGCAGAAAACAAAATGCAGAAATAAATTTGTCTATAAATATTCCCTACTGGATTTTTTCCAAGATTTAAATCTCTTGGATAATGGTTTGTAATTGAATGTACAACTGCCGATGAATGAGAGATTTTATCAACAGAAAAATATAAAAATTTATTCTAGCTTTATGCTTTCATGATCTCTGCCTTCTTATATTTTTATTGCATCAAAAATAAATAAATAGATAGTGAGATGTATTGGCCACTGGGACAATTTAGATAAAGAGTTTCTGCTGTTTTACTGCCTTAGTTAACATCAAATGAGCATATATTTAGAAGCTGATGCAGCTAAGAGGGAATGAAAGATAATACAATTTTATTCGTTCGATCTAATAGTGTGCATCATAGGCTTTACTTGGAAAATACATGCAAATATTTAATGAAAGTAAGTACTGTTAAGTAGATGTAGGTGTTATATTCTGTTTTGTTTTTATTTGAGTGATCATAAATTTTTATGCATGTGGAATCTAACATATTTTGGAGTTTGGGCTAGGGTTCCAACAATGGAAACTCAGTGGCGGATGGAGGAGAAAAGGCCCAGAGATAGTGACCATACATGCCATCCTCTAAACCAGGACCCCGAGTGAAATGGGACACTATTAATAATGAAGCCCAGGCAGCAGGTATAAACAAGGACTGTCCCGGGAAAATCAAGACATGTGAGCAATCTACTTCCAGTTTCAGAGCGTGGAGCACGGTGTTTTCACGGTGCCCAGTCCTGAGGGAAAACCATGTACCAAGTCCATGTGCACGGACCCACCCAAGCATCCACTTGATGGGGAGGGCAGAAAGGAGAAATTTAAAACTCCAGGCAAGAGGATAGGAGCCAGAAGTAACAAGCCACATGGATAAGTTAGATGAACAAAGACACTAAATTTGTATAGTGAACCTATGAACTAGCTCACAGCCAAGGTAGAAGGCAATGGTGGTACAAATTAGGGTCAAATACAAAAATGTTCTTAAAGTTCAAAATCTTCAGTTTGCTGTAAAAAGTAAATCAGCAGATATTGTATGTGCCAGGGGGTACAGAGATAGAGGATGCAAAGGAAGCTAACTTTTGTTCAATTCAATTCAATAGCATCAAAAGGCTCTTAGAGAAAAAAAAGATACAGGGTAAAAATGAGCATGCAAAGAGATATCAATTAAACTAACATTGATACAATCCAGTACTGTGTACATTTGACCAAGATTTTCTAAGAGATATGTTAGAAATGTTTTGTTTGGATTGCAGAGTGTTTTATAAACACTTAAGCAAATATGTGTAAAAGGAAACTTAAAACATTTAAACTTGAATGGAAAAATCACTGAATCAGCTTTTATTACCTGTTGGCTTAGCACAGTGGTTTTCAACATTTTTCATCTGGTGGCACACATAAACTAATTACCACTAAAATTCTGCAGCACACTAAATATCTACTTTATTATATATATTATATTTTTTGCCAATCTGACCAAAAAAGTAAATTTTGCTTTGTTCTCACTGGACAGCTATCGTTGTGCTGGTTTTGTCATCTATTTATTTGATAATCTAAAGGAAAAGAGGTCAGTGTCCCTGATGAAATAGTCAGGTATCGCATGTTTTAAAAATTCTTGTGGGCACCCGGCTGGTGTAGCTCAGTGGATTGAGCGCGGGGCTGGGAACCAGAGGGTCCCAGTTCGATTCCTAGTCGGGGCACATGCCTGGGTTGCGGGCCAGGTCCCCGGTGAGGGCCATGTGAGAGGCAACCATACATTGCTCTTTCTCCCTCCTTTCTCCTCTCTCTGAAAATAAATAAATAAAATCTTTAAAAAAAAAATTCTTGTGGCACACCAGTATGAAAATTACTAGCCTAACATATCCCCGAATTTGCAAACCACATTAACTCATTCTGAGCCAGAAAGGTAGACTTTTATTGCCAGTTTAATGTGGTACTCTTTCACCTCTAACTCTCCAACCTAGAAATTAAAAATAAAAAAGCAACCAAAAAATTGGTTTCAGCTCTGTCTACTTCTTCAACTCTAACTTCTAGGCACCTCGGCATACAAGTATATGTGATGCTTTGCTAGGTGTTGAATCATACCAATGAGGTAAATCCTGAATTTAGCCAGGAATCTAAAGGAGAGAGCATCATGTTTATGGTTGAAAAATAACTCATTCAATGTTGGAGTTGCGACTTCTACTACATCCCACTGGTTGAAGCCCAAGGGCCTCAAGATTAAGGGATTTATTCAAGAAATAGGAATTTAATCACTTCAAGGAAAGAAAAGATGGCACCATTTTGTCAAAATGAATATTTTGATATATATACACACATACATCCAGGGTCCAGAAGAAATAATGCCCCTTTTTTATTACAAAATTTTTATTACAAAAGAATTAGCATGTAATTCTGTAATACAACAATATCACACTCAAGCACACCCAATGACATTTTAGGTGAAATGTTCAGATTAAAACTATAAATTATTACACCCATATTATTATCGTATCAACCACACTCATGCATGCCTTGACTTTTGCCAGATTGTGTGTGTGTGTGTATGCATCACACCTGTACACCCAAAAACAACACTGCTCCTCTAAACACAGCATGTTCGGACAGGTAGGACAGAAGGAAAACATCACTATAATTTCTTAAAGACCTGAAAGAACATTTGGTAGATAACTGTAATGAACACGGGAACTTAACTTCAAAAATAAAATATATCTCTGAGGGTAGATCACCAGCTTCTCACATAATTTTCACAAGTCGAATTGATTAAAGGAAAGTTCCTGATCATTTTCTCACCTAGTTCTGATTAAAAAAAAAAAAAAAAATGTGCTCCGGAGTTTAAAATTCCCCTTCTCTAAATGAGAATTTACCAAACTGAATTCCTAAAGCCCTAAAAGTAAAAGGACTTCCAAACATTTTGTTCACTGAGAATTTTTGTAAAAATAAGTCATGCAATAAAAGTTACACAAAACAAGTAAAATCTAAAATACCATTGTTAAAACGGTAAGGGATCTCTCCTTGCAGTGCACTCCAGGCTACAAGGGACACTGTATGCCAAGTCTGGAGAGATGGAGTTAAGATTTGGTTGTATGTAGAAAGGGGAAAATAAAGTGGTGCTCTGATCCACCCCAATTTAAAGCAGAGTAGCTCAACTTTAATCTGCTTTACATTTTAGTATTAATGTGACAGGTTAGTACATTGTCATTTAAAACATCCTGCTAATAAAAAATAGTCCACTACACTCAAATACCAAAATAAACACTAACACAAAAACATATTCTAATGTAAAACAGTTCTTTAAAGTATTAAATGCTTTAGTTGCAGTGGCCTACAATTCAATGCCCATAATGCAGTCAGAGGGATCTCTGTGAACTGCACATTTAATTGGGTCTCTCTCATGGCTATTGTGTAATGACCATGTGTCTTCGTTAGGTAACAGCCAGGAACAAGTGGCCATAGGGAAAATAAAGCAGAGCCCCCAGCCAGGGCAATCTAATGAAGAACTTAAAACAGGAGGCAAGAAACAAAAGGGAGACATGCCTCACCCACTGACTCAGCCACACTGAGCCTGGTCCAGTAAGATTGCCAGGTGTTACAGACATCACAAG
Organism: Micronycteris hirsuta; assembly: GCA_004026765.1. NCBI lineage: Eukaryota > Metazoa > Chordata > Mammalia > Chiroptera > Phyllostomidae > Micronycteris > Micronycteris hirsuta. The sequence goes on from PVJI01005026.1 coordinate 80,170, forward strand.
CAAAACTATGATAGTGTAGGAGGAGGGGAGCCCTTGAAATTCTGTGTATAACAATTTCACTAGCTGAGGAGGACGGGTACCTAAAAGCTGGCTAAAGTATATAACCCCTGAATCCCAGTGGGGCACTCAGATTAGCTGGGTGCCCACTTGCAGCTTCAGGCTCAAGTGTACAGAACAAACTTACCAACACACTTATACTAACAACTATTTCCTCTATACAGGGGGCATTCAGATTAGCTAGGTGCCTGCCTATAGTTTCATCTCAGGTGTGTTTCATAAATAAACTTGTTATCTCATTTCCACTATACATGCTGTCTCTTGCCTCAATTCTTCTCTTGTAAGCAAGGCAAGAACCAAGGAGCGGGGAGCTCCCTAAGTCGGGTCTCCCCAGTAACATCTTGACATTGATCAGAGCTTCATGACCCTGCCACCACCATCTCTGCAGCCCCTCGACGGCCTTTCTTGCACTCCAACCTTCAGCCACACTGAACTTTTCTTTCCTCTCAAGTGCCATGCTGTCTTGGACCCCCAAGCCTTTGCATACGCAGCTTCCTCCCCCTAGAAGATGGCCCTGTCACCTGTCTTTGCCTGACGAGCTCCTATTCCTGTGTGCAGATTTCCACTGAGACAGTACTCTCAAAGGCTTTGTACTTCCACAGCATCACGTGCATCCCTAACACAGCACCTATGGCCTTCTACAATGGCTACAGTCCTCTCATTGGTCAGCAGTGTGGGACTGTAAAAACGAACATGAAAGCGGAAGCTGTGCAAATACACCTTTAAAATCAATGAGAAAATTTATGATTGCTCAAGGTGCTTAAAAAATTTCTGTTAAAATCCTAAAAAGCCCTCTAAGTCAACAGTTTATAGAGAAATCTAAAAAGTGTGAAACTAATAATTATTTAGTACACTGAAATATAAAACATTGGAAAGGTTGGGAAAACAATAGAAAGACACTAAAAACACTTAAAAATAACAATAAAATAAATAGGCAAAAAAAAAAAATAGACACTTCACTGAAGACAGTTCACATATAGCAAACTAGCATATGAAAAAAATACCGAATGTTATTAACCATTAGAGAAATGTTCATTAAAATCACAATGAGCTGGTGTGGCTGAGAGGAATGCACACCGGCCTGTGAACCAAACGTCACCGGTTCGATTTCCAGTCGGGACACCTGCCTGGGTTGCTGGCCAAGTCCTTAGTTGGAAGCGTGCGAGAGGCAATTGATCGATGTATCTTTTGCACATCGATGTTTCTCTGTTGCAGATTTCGTCCCGCAAAATCCCTGGGGGACCATAACCGAACGCGTGAATCAATCTCACCCAGAGACACGCTTGGAGAAAGGAGTTCCAGTTGCCACGGGCCTGTCGAAGATGGAGCGAAAGACCCATGGCAATCGAAACTCCTTCTCAAAGCGTGTCTCTGGGTGAGTTTGACTCGCGCGTTCGGTAGCGGTCACCACGGATTTGGGGGGATGAAATCCGCAACATTTCTCTCCCTCTCATTCTCCCTTCCTTTCCCTCTCTCTAAAAAGTAAATAAAAATAAATAAATAAAACCACAATGAGATCACTAAACAACTATCAGAATGGCTAAAATAAAATAAAAAGTAGTGCTAACACCCAGTGCTGGAGAGGATGCTAAGGAAATGAATCACTCATATAACCACAGGTAAGAATGTAAAATGGCTAAGCCACTTTGTAAAACAGATGGACAAATGTTAATAAAACTAAAAAAGCATTTACCATATTATATAGCAATTGCACTCTTGGGCACTTATTCAAAAAAATTAAAATTTTACGCTCACACATGTACAGGTGTTTATAGCAGCTTCATGACAATTATCAACAGTCACTTGAACAGCACTTGCCTTTCTGTCTCCACAGAACTTACAGTATGAAGCTGGCATGTCCTTCATGCCTCAGCACATTTTCACATCCCTTTCGAAACCTGCATTAGCTTCCAACATTTTCTCCTTTGCACTTCTTAACTCCAAGAATTCCTTTAATGTGAATATTTTGCCCGTGTCACTTCCTCTGGCACAGCTTTTCCTTTGTGTCAAACCGTGTTCCTCGACTATGCCGATCAGTAACTTTCTCTGGCTACCGATCTAGAGTCCCTCGCAGAGCAGCAGGAAGGTCAACAAGCCCACGGCCAGCAACTTCTTCTATAACCCCAAGTTGGTTTGATTCAAATTTTACTTCCACTGTTATCACTTTTTGTTTCTTCTCTGCACTTTCATCTTTCTCCACCAATCCCCTCTTTAAATTACCCGTTTTTATACAATGTCATGTAGGTTTACTGCTGGCAGACAAGGTAAACGCTGGTTGTCTGCTTCAACTGAGTGACAGATGAGCAGCTGCCACTCACCAACAGACTTCGGAAGAAGTGGCGTAACAAGTCATTGATCATGATGCACATTTGTTTTTCATGCAGTGATCTATGGGCTGAAGAACTCGTGGTAGAGTTAGTGCTTTAGGCAATTACTCACAGTTAACAGACCGTGGTAACTGAAATTTGGGCCGTGTTGCTGGAGGACTGGTAAACGGCAGTGCAAGTGAAGAGTGCTTGCGCTGGTCCAGTGTGCCAACTGGTATATGACCCTGCTTTCTCGCCACGGGGATCGTGCAACACTGCATATTGACATTCTTACTAAAAACTCCCCATTATGTAAATATCTAAAGAGGCTTTGATGAATGTTCCCAATCAATGTGATCTCTCCTGACTAGTATAAAAAAAAAGCCTGAAAAGAAACCACATACACAGTAATAACCATGTTAACACCAAACTCTAATGAAAGAACACTACACTAATTCTGCAGTCTGAAATCCACTTATGATTATCTAGTCTTAATAAAGAAACAAAAAGCCTCCAGAAACAATTTATACATGGTTTGGTGACTTTTTTGTTTTGTTTTAATTGTAGTCTTCTTTAGACAACAATTTCCATGCTAAAATGCTGGTTTTCACCCCTTGAACAGACACCCACTGATGTTAGGATGAGCTATCTAAAAAGTGTGTTGCAGGGTAGCAAAAGAATCTTACCCCAGGATGCAAAGCCTTCTAAAAGCACCCACTTAATTACTATGCTCATTGATTGATTTCAGAAAGTGCTTTCATTTCTTAGAAGAGAATTGAATCCCAAAATAGGTTCATCTTGTATTCTTGTTAAATATTTCATATTTAGAATAATCTGTATTATTTCATAACATTTGCTATATGTATTTTAAAAAATAAACACATATTCCTCATAGAAATTATGAAAAAAAATGCAAAAAAGCTAAAATTAAAAGCTTATTCATAATCATACCATCCAGAAATAATGTTCATATTTTCACATATTTGTTTTCTGTATACATGGAAATACCTTTCCATAAAACAAAACTATATTCCTAGGATACTCACTCATTCTTATAAATCATTTCTTTATATAATATATTCTGAATGCTCTATTTTTATTCAATTTTCCCTAACATGGGAATCGATATAAATAACAATAAAAATTCTGGCATCATTAAAAAGAATAGGGCAGGTGGTGAAGGCCAGGGGGTGGGGAGGAGCTTGGTGGAAAGAGAAAAAGGGGGGGTGGAATGAGGCATATCTGTAATGGTGTCAACAGTAAAAAATTGTTTTAAAGGAGTAGGGCAAAATAATAAGCATTTTGTGTTAATTTATCCAATTCTTATGACAGTGTGAAGGCCGTATTATTATTCCTGCTTTCTACGGAATATGAGACCTAGAGAGTTTGAAGAAACTTGCTTAAGATCACACAGCTAATACATGATGAAGCACAGGTTCAAGTGCAGGTCATTTTATCTAGACTGTTATTTAATCACATGCTTTTGGTTTCGGATGGTCAGCCCTTACCTATTCAAGGTCAGTCTGAATTAATTAGGTCCAAATTATCGCATGTTTTAAAATATAGTTATTTCACTGGCAAATATTTAATGGAAATTAAATAACTAAACATAGCATAAAAGATGTTTTAATGAATTTAACACTTTACTGGAGTATAAGGATTATTGTTACAGACATAAAAAGCTGTTTTTTTCCTATGGTAACAGCTAACTCTAAAGTTCAAAGTTCTATTTTTTTTAAATACTCACTTGAGGATGTGTTTACTGATTTTAGAGACAGAAAGGCAGGGGGAGGGAGGAAGAGAGGAAGAGAGAGAGGAAGAGAGGGAGGGAGAAACATGGATGTGAGAAAGAAACATCAATGAGGTACCTTCCATATGTACCCGACAGGGAATCAAACCCACAACCCAGGTATGTGCCCTGACCAGGAACTGAACCTGCAACCGTTTGGTGTACAGGGCAACACCAACCATCTGAGCCACTCAGCCAAGGGCAACTCTAAAGTTCTTAAAGGTATATTGCCTTTGTTATAGTACAATGTTTAAACACTCTCTCTTTATTAGAGTTTATGGTCTGAATATTATGTCGTGAAGATGAGTGAGTTTTCCTACACCTATGTACAGAACAGTTGATTTCAGTAAGTTACACCATGTCCAAAATTGGGAAAATATAGGATGAAGCTGTTTAACAAACCATTTTAGGAAATTGTACAGAAAAGTACATTTCTATCCACGATGCCCAAATTATTTGCAATTTAAAACAGCAGGCTTGAAATACTTAAGGTTTGATACTAATTCAGTCTTTTAATTTCCCTTTCCTTTCTTAGCTAGAGGAAGCAAATTTTTAATACCTTTAACAAGGCGTATTCTAAACACACTCAGGGCCTAGGGGGTGGAGGGCACCTTTGTTTACCAGTAGTACTTGTGTGTGTGTGTGTCATACTGTAAAATTTTAGTGACTCTAGAGCAAAGAAAATGATTCAAGTAAATTTTTAAAAATATCTTCTCCAAAGTTCCCAATTTTTCTACTCATGAACGTTCTTTACTGAAATTTCATAATTTGAGAATGTTGATGAATGCAATTTTCCCCTAGTCATACGTAAACAATCCATCTCTGAAGTTGTTAAAACTCGGTGAGCCAATTAAAAGGCGAACCGCTTTGGGAAAAGTAAATAAGTGTAAAATCAGTCCACACAATGTCAAATGACTTGGTAAAGTAGAGAAATGCCTGAGCCACCCTGTTGAAGACCAAGCCTTCCTCCTAAGTGCAGGGTCTCTCCCCCATCAGTTACCCTCTCTCTCTTTCTTTAATGTCGCTGTCCTGACTGACTAGCCCCAGAACACACTCTCCTCCATCTTAACAACCAAGTCCTCATTCAGGCCCAGATTCCTCTCTGTCTTCCGTTCTTCTTCCTCCACCCAAGCTTTTGATTTGATAATCAATGAATGGGGTTTCTCATGGGCACGGCAAGCTCATTTCACAGCAACTTTGTTCTTATCCCCTTCTAAGGATCAAACTGGTCCCTCCAAAGTCACCATGAGTCCTTAATTAGTGAATCATTTAGGTATTTTTCATTTTTCATCTCAGTATGTATTTCCATAGCAACACGACCTATTTACTATCCTTCTGCCTTCTTAAAACTCTCACCTTCGCGCCCTTCCACACAAAACTACTGCTGTGTGTGTTGCTGCCTATCTAATGACCCTCCTCAGTTTTCTTATAATGTCATTTCTCTGCTGACCCCTCAATTAAAGATTTTCATCTGGGTTTCTTCCTTCTTTCTTCACGTTGTAACCTGCAGGGTTTCACGGGCACCCTTCCACACCCATGGCGTTGGCCATCTATGTGTGCTGATGAGGCACAAATCTATATTTCTACTTCGGATCATGTCCAAACTATTTATCTGGACACCGGAGGTCTGGAAATACTTTAAGTTGTTCTACATCACACAGATAACGAGAATCAAATTTGAAATTATAAGCCTCCTGACTCTACTTTAGTCCCATGCTTCTTATAACATAGTACCTAACTTCTTTCCTTCTACAAGGTGGGAAATGCTAAGCCTCAAAGAAGCAGTAAGAGAAGGTTGGGCTAAAAAATCAAGAAGGTTTAAAATTTCTAGACACAATTTAAGAATGAGATAGAGCCTGGAAGGTCTGGGAAATTTCTTCTTGCTGTATTTCCAATTATAGAATAGAGCACTGCAAGGTAGCTGCTACCATATTATTAAATCTGAGCTTTAAGCATGCTCATTCTATAGCTATAACTTAGAAACCATTTAATCAAGATATGGATCAGAGTTCACATTTTAATCGCCCATATAATATAATTTATTAAGCAATAGGAAAAAGGCAAAGACGGAAATCACGGACCTCTGATGAGTCCTTGGCTTTCACAAGTTGTACAGAATGACCTAGGAAATAGTCACTTCCCATAGACGGCAAGAAAGGCAGAGGCGTGTAAAGGATAGTGATCTTCCAGAGCCTAGGCGGGGAGTCAACTTCCAGATATCCAGTTCCACGGTAGGTGTTAAGAATTCAGCATTTCTGGCCACTGTCACAGTACACACCATTCCTAGCCTCAATCTATTTATATTTATAGAATATCTAGCTCTCTGTAGTCAGAAGAGAAAAACACCATCCAAATAAATATAAATATTCAAACTTCTATGAATAATTATATTTATTCATAGTTATAATTAAATTATAAATATTCAAAAGCAACTGTCTTTGTATTTTAAAATTATAGCAAGTAATACAATATTTCCATTTTAATGTCTCTATTACAATTACCTTATTACTGACCATATTATGTCTCGTTATGCTGCAACAATTACTTATGTCTGTCTGCCTAACTTGACTGCAAACATTTTTATCAGTGCTTATGTTTCCTAGAGGTTTAAGAGACAGTATCACATTAATGAAATGATGAAGTGTTGATATGTTTTAATAATACCTAGTAGTGATATTAATTAGCCATTTCTCTCTATTCAATAATGTCTCCTTACCATCCATACATCCTTATCACATTTCTGTGAAATACACAAATAATTACAAAGAATAGATCCAAAGAGCTGTGTTAATTAAAATTTTATTTCAGACTTGCTAACTTATCTCAAAGTTAAATTCAGTGTATTTTTATAATTATTAATACACAAATATATCAAAACAGGTTTACTTATTCAAAAGCTAAGTGGTAGGAGCCACCAAATGACATTCTAAGCAGTTGTAATAAAGCAGAGACCAAATTCCACTTGATCCACAATAATCACCACTCACTGTAATGGTCCTTAGTCCTGAAGGAAGGGGTATAGGTGGGCCAGAACCTACAATCCCATTAAGATACCATCAGTGGACAGTGCTGGCCATGGTCACTCACACCTTTGCATGCAAGGTGATCATTGTATGCCACATACCATAGCTCACAGCTTCTGTGACAACTGAAGAGTTCAATACCTGCTACCTTTTCTGAGCAAACCACCTGTGTGCAGCCAAATGGAAACACGGCTCCAACCAGATAAACATTGGCAGAGCGATTGCACATCCCCTAAGTCACAGCAGAGGATGAGAAAAAGAAGGAGGGAATCTTGAGCAGAGCTCTGGGTCATTTTACAAAGACCAGGAGGTTTAGTCTACCAAAAATCCTCACTGGACAGTGGACTAATTCAATGACCCATGCTGTCCTCAGGAGCAGAGATTACCTGGAAGTAAATGTCTTGCTAAATCTGCTGTTTCAAAGCAAATAATTATCCTGATAAACCATGCAAATAGAACTCTGGTTCAGTTGAATGACAAAAATATCCAGTGCATTATCTCAGCACCTAGGTAGGCAGAAAAATACAAAATGAGATGCGTGTTTCAATTTTTAAGTGTCTGCAGGCAGCAGCTGAAAAGCAGCGATATATTTAAGTTAGGAGGAGGAGTTCCTGAAGTTGTAATAGACTGCTCAGATTTGAAGGCAGGAGGAAAAAAGTGGGGACACTAACACACATATGGATAAAAGTCTTCACCTACATGATAGTTATGCTCGTAGTTTCCATCATGTGAGCCAGTTCGAAAAGATGTGTAATGTGGACAATAACCTCGTGTTCACTAAGATACAGCCCCGCCCGGAACATTGGCACTCACCAGTGACACAGGAGTCCACAGGAAGGCAACCACACACCCCAATTGTTGCTCATTAAGTACAAGTTCTGGGTACCACCCGCCTGATTTTTAGGCCTTTTAATAAGAACCCAGAGAAATTCAGAAGTACAGGGTCCTTTGGTCACACTGTGAGAAAGTAGCATGATTCCTAGAACTCTGTACCTTCTTCATCTCTGGCTGCCTAAGAAAACAAATGGTGGATAACTAAAGAAAGCTTTAGGGAAGTTTATCCAGTAAGAAACAGTTAATTTTACAATGGTTTCCATTATCCAGTTTAATAACCACATGATATTATTTCATTTATTTTATGAATGCATTTTGTGCCTCATGAATTGCTGTATTATACTGCATTTTATAGAAAGGATTAAGTATCTGAGAATCATGCATTTCAATTGCCTGCAAATATTCTTGTTTTAAATTTGCATTAGTAGTCATACTCTGTGAGTTTACTAATATTTTCATTTTATTCAATTTCAAAGACAGTATTTTCTATCTTTGAGTACAAACTAGTATTATTCTCTATATAATGGTATAATTCAATTTTCATAACATTTACTGGCAATCCAAAAGTGAAAATTATTTTTCTTTTGTGTTTGCAGTTCAAAAGAAAGTTGGTAACACATCTGGAAGTGAGTGTCTGTCTACCAGCTCAATCGATAAGTGAAGAATTAGCCATAGGCTACACGGTAATATTTCAGAGAACGCTCAGCAGACATTATCCTGCAGTCTAGAGTCAAAGGAAAGCTGGTCTCTTTCACAGACATTTTCCACTGTTGTAGTTCAATTCACTGCTTCCTGAGCAACACAAGTTAGGAAAAGGTCTTTGTCATGAATACACATATACCCAAAATAAAAGAGAAAGTTCTTATTTCTCTTCAAATACGAGCACATTCTCATTCATTGTTGTTCAAGGTTAGAGCCTACAAAGTTTTTACCATTCAAATAGCTGTTTGGGACAATGTGTGATCTTTAGGGAGTTACAAAGCTTAAGAGAACATCTCGTAACATTCCATCACTTTAGTATAATCTAAGAAAGTTTAAGAAACTTAAACTTCTCTTATTTCCCAGGGCTTGTTCACTTTACTGTCAGAAAGCGACTATTATTGATCTACTTACATGTATTAGGCCAGAGTACTAAACCATGACATACATTATTTCATTTAATCCTCATTTTATCCCATATGTCAGATGAGGTAGTGATGCTCTTAAAGTAACAGGTCAGTAAGTGGCATTGGCAGGATTCTAAAACTTGGCCCTGTTCAACACCATCTCATTGAAATTTCATCAATCAGAGGCAAAGAAGTAGAGAACATTGAGATGTGATGACAGCTGCCACTACATAACGTCAAGGTCAGTCATTAATTAGCAGCATTTGAGAAACATATCCACAGCATTGACCTAACATATATGGTGAGTGTGAAGCCAGTAATTCACCTCTGTACTCATTCTTCTATGTCTTCCACTTCCCTTGGCAGAACTTACAGACTAATTCTCCAAAATGAACATAATCAGAGGATCCCAGGTGACTCCCTTCACATTGATTGCAGCAGCGATAAAACTTTAATGTGCTTTAATATGCTTTTAGTTGAAACTAATAGCTAGGAACCTAAGTAGAGCTGGGTAGCCATGTTATTCCACACCCCTTACAACCAAATTAGACTGAGCTTGTTTTCAACATAACATCACTGCACTAATTTTTTTTTTTAGTTTCAGATACATTAATATTGCCAATCCAGAGCTTTTGAGTTACATGAATAACTTATGTCACAATTGCAAAATAATATAATCAAGGAAAGAGAATTCTGATGCTTCAAGTGCACAATTCTACATATACAATAGTCTAGTTTGTTTTTGAAATATCGAAAGTGGGACGTAAGACACCCACCACCTCAATCATTGCTCTCCTTCACTTACAAACTCAGAGTGCACTGAGCTTCATTAACTACTTGAAATGAATATGGCTAAGTGTCAAGTACCTTAACCCAAAAGGACTAGCTTTTCAGTTATTTAGAACATTTGTAATTAGCATGGTACATAGGAATTCAATTTATAAACTCTACTTTTAGGGAGCTCTGGAAAAAACCTACACATAAAATTAGTACTGCCAAAAAGACAATAATTTACCTATGAGAAAATCTGCTTTCCCATTTTGTGCTATGAATGGTTACCTGTTTTCTCATGTGAAACTAAGCCTCTATTTTTCCATTAAAAAAATAAAAACCAGTATCCAGATGCTTTTTGCTAGTATGTCTTGTATTTCTTTCTTTCATTTGCTTGTTTTTTTGTGGGTTTTTTTTTAATAGTACAGGTGTGACTATGCAGACCCTCAAGAACGCTGCATGATCCTTTAACTTATGAGGAGGGACCAAAAAAACCCAGAATTTATTTATAAAAAATTGATCAAACTTCAGTCACCTTCAAAGTACTCTCTGTTTGACGCAACACAGAGCACAATGTCCCCAGGAACTTGCTACAGACATGCACCATAAGTGAGAAATAAATCGTTGTTGTCCCTAAATGCCACGGTTAATCAGGAACTACAACGCAGTCTATTCTAGGCTCAACTAAAAGAACTTCCAAAGTCAGAGACGGTCAAAACAACGGTCTGTTCTGGACGACTTGGTAAAACAGGAGGTGCTTCCATCCCTACCTGCACATGGGGAAGCTTTCTATGTGCTCCTATGTTTTAGCTCATAAAGTACCCTTGCACTAAAATATAGGCATAAACATTGCATTTCTTTACCTGGAGATCAGTTTCCTCATCATTTGTTATCGATTTATCACTTTTACCACTAATGGGTAATCAAATCATGATAAAGTAAAAATTTTACAAAATAAATCAAAGTCCCCCACAAGCCCAGTGAAGAAGAAGGCCCTCCTTTTTAACTCTGTCTGGAAAATTTTCTGCATGTTTCTTTTAGGCCTAGAATTTAAGTACGTAATACAGTCTTCTTGCATGCTGCTTTTGGTAAACCGCACCCTTTCAAATCACATTTCCAAAGTCACATTCAGGGTTAGTTATCTCATCAAAGTTACTGCATTTCAGATGCAGAAGAAACAGATTATGTAGTCAGTCCCCTTCCAATGTATAGATAAAACCAAAGCCCTCAGACATAGTAATCAGCAGAGCAAAAGCCTGGACGTTTGGTGTTAATCTAACATCCAAGTAAGTTTGGTGACATATGTAAACAGATCACTCACAAAATGTATAGTCTGTTATATAATTACAGTGTACTTAACCGTGGAAACATTATAATGCGTTATATAATAAAAGTCTAACATACTGTGACTCTGAGTCATGATGATTTCATCAAGGCTTCGTTTTTCTTAAACATTCCCAATGTTGTTTCATATTTTAAATATATTTCTTGGAAGCAAATGATGTTCAAATAATTATGTTTTAGTTCCTCTCCTAGTATGGGGACCAAATGATCCATGCATAAACTTACCAGATAATTATAGAAGTTTGCATTACTTTTACTCAATTCCATAGCTAGTGTGTTAATACAGGATAACTATAAAAACAAATATATCATTAAAAACACATAATTGATTTGTCATCTTCATGAAAACAGGCAAAATTTGTCATGATGAGTATCCCTCACATCTTGATAAGTAACTGGCAACATTTGGAAAAGAAAAGTGAAGGCATTAGTAAGTAAACTTTTCAAAAGAGCCAATAATTATCATTGATTTCTTCAAAAAAATTAAACCAGTAATTTCCAAAGCAATAATACTTAAATAGTTTATTTAAAAGTATATGGATAATGAGTTATCTCATCTGTTGATTTCACTCTGCAAGCACAGATTAAATGTACACATTTTCATTTAAATGTAGTAATAGTCACATCCAATGCACTGCATACATATTTTGTATTAGGGTGACCCACAAGCCTATAAAGTCTTTAATATTTTTAATCAATTTAAAAAAAAAAACACTCTTTTTTTGCCCTGGCTGCTGTAGCTCAGTGGACTGAGCACCAGCCTGTGAACCAAACGGTTGCTGGTTCAATTCCCAGTCAGGGCACATGCCTGGGTTGCGGGCCAGGTCCCCAGTAGGGGGCACATGAGAGGCAACCACACACTGATGCTTCTCTCCCTCTCTTTCCCCTTCCCTTCCTCTCTGTCTAAAGATAAATAAATAAAACCTTAAAAAAAGAAAAAGAAAAAAAAAAACACTCTTTTCGTTGTACATCTTGTATCCAAATCTAGGTTTATTAAATAGGCTGCTATAGTGGAATCACTGACTTCGTCTTTTCCTAGTTATGGTGTGATTTTGATGAGCTATATTTCTGTATTTTCAGTGACACATTTGAGAACAGGTTATATTAAATATACTGTAGCATTGTGTGTGTTTATACACATACTTTAGATATATTTTGAAAATGACCAAAAATGTCCAATGAACACCAGGATTCAAAAGTCCTACAAAATCTAACACAACATACCACATGAAGCAGACACAGACAAGAATAAAAATTCTTAAGCCTTGCTAATGTGATCGCCCCACTAATTCTAGCAATCATCTGTTACCATTCAAACTTAGTATACTTGAAACTAATGTAACTATTCTAATATTGTTAATATTATCAGCTATACTTAAATAATTTTTTAAATGTGTACCACAGACCAAATTCAAGCTCTAGTCAGGGTTGTAACCCACATGCTCAATTTTTTTTTTTCTGAACAATATTATCTACAGCTTCATAGTCAGGAACAAAGATATTTACTTGGTTTAAAAATCATTTGTGGGTTTAAAGTTTAAGGATCTAATGTGTCATTTGAAACTTTGTTTCATTTGAATAGAGGTAGAAATTAAGAGGAAAGCTGAGGTGATATTTATCGAAGATCTTTTATTGGCCAAATGAAAATACTTTCAGAGGATCAAAAATTAAGGTATAAAAGTCCTTCTAAGGCCTTTCCTAAGTGACCTGGAGTGGAACTGGTATTTCTTCCAGCCAGTGTCCCTTCACACCCACACGCCACAAGCACCTAACCAACAGCCAGGGTGCTGATGGCATGCTACTGATGGCATTTTGTCACTTTGGGGCTGTATTTACTAGTCTGTCATATAACTTGTCAGTATCAGTCCTATCGAACAGAGAGAACAGGCCCCTTTCCCAGTTCCAGAGCTAGATGTTTCCCAAATGTTTCTGTAATCTTTAAGTGAAATCAAAAAGTGGGAAAAACCAGAGAAGAACTAATCAGGTTTGATACCTAAATGCTGAACCATTCCTGAGTACTCTCGAAGTACGACAGGGCTATAATTGTGAGACCTGTCACCCACTTCCCAAGCCACAGAGAAGAATGTTTTCCTAGTCTCTGAGTCTTTTTGCAAACATTGTGGAAGTACTGAGCCAGGAGAGTTCCTCTGTGTTCAAATAAGTCAGAAGAAGTGAGTTATTTGAATGGAAGACAGATAAGCCTTTCCACAGAGTGCACCTGATGGACTAGCCCTTATCGTGAGAAAAACTTGTCAGTACAGGGGTCGAACCTAGAAGCCCACGGTAAGCACAGAAATGAAATGGAGCCTAGATGTTTCCGGAAGCAGTTTATCATTCTGCCCAGCTTTTTAGCTGCTACATTTCAGATGCCAGAGCATTATTTTGGATAAATCTGCAAAGAAGGAAACTTGAATCACTTAGACAAAAAAACGCTCTCCAAAGCAGTTCTAACTTATACAACAGATTTAGCTAAAGAATTTAAACCTTGGACTAAAAGATTTACAAAAAGTATGTCTCACACCTCTTTACTACAGTACGTTAAAGTTCTTACAGTTTTCATATTTTTTAACTTCAAGTTTAAATAAAAATTCTTGTCTCTTTCCTAATAACAGGAGCATTTCTGTTCACTAAGCTCCTCCATATACCAAGTCCTGGGCTAAGAGCTTTACGTATGTCAAACCTGCACAAAGTCCCTATAAGCTTAGTATCACTTCTCAACTTTCAATTCTCCTTTAAATTATATGAAATCAACTGTGTGGGGTCAAGAAGCAGAAAAGAGAGTGAATTAGAACCATGGGGGTAGTTCGCCTTCTTTTAGATTTTTTCAACATGCATGTGAGACAACACACGTGGACCTGCGGTTCCCTTCATATATGTGGTTGCCGCCTTCCTGCTTCTCACTGTGTCAGCCTCTGTAGGCGCCCAGGATGACTGCAGTCTTGGCAGACAGGAGTCTCCACGGAAGGGGCCTTCCAACTCCCAGCAAACTAATGACCTGAGGCACAAAGGGTCTAACACTGGGGACAAGGCAGGAGCTGGGCTAGGCCTGCTGCACAGGAGGGCCGTGGCCACTATGTGGCATCTTCCTCAAAGATCTGTGTTCTAAACTACGCTCCTGAAACATAACTGCCCCTCAGTAAGTGTGTTGATGTATGGCTAAATTAAACGTAATTCTACTGTACTCGATACTTCCTGCTGGTTTTCTGACACAGCCATAGGCGACACTGAATTGTCCGGGGCCCTCTACAGTGCCTGCACCGTCAATTCTCCCTAGTTTGATGACACGTACCTAAAAACGATTACCAATGAATGTCACATGATTCTAGAATTTTAAAAATATATAAAATCACTCAATAGAATATTCACTTGGGCCCCAAACAGTAGACTTTTCAAATCCAAATTTGCTGAATTACAGAGTCTCCACCATGACATACATACCTTGGAATACTTTCTAAAAAAATACCAATATTCTGGCCCTATCCCTGAAGATTTGAATTTAATTGGTGGGACCAGCACAGGCATTTTTCTAAGCTCCCTTGGAGTCTAAGTGGGAGGTCTGATCACCACTGCCCTTCGCTGCATCTCTGAGTTGTGTCGACAGAAGGCCCATATAAAAGTGAGTGATAATAGTCAGTACAGCAATAAAGAGGGTCTCTCCTTCTAAGGTGTTTCATACATAAATCAAACCCCTAACTTGGGCCTCATTAATACTAGGTCCCTACATCAAACACAGGTCTCGTAGCACATAATAGCAGTGCTAAAATGGAAACCATTAACTACTATAAAAAAATTTACAAAGTAATGTCCTACTTGAGAGTCTGAGAGAACCTTGGGGAAAAAATATTCTCACTTTAATGAGTTACAATGTTAGTTCAATTTTATAAAGCAATTAAATGAAGTGAATCCAGCACCTAATTTCTGAGATTTGACTCTCTAATGTGCATACATGGCCTTCCCACTTCCACAATCAAAAATAATGCATAGATGTCATCTCATTCCAGAATTTCTGAGCTTACATTAGAAATCATTGGGGTTAAACCTGCAGATGTCAGGAAATTATAAAGTTGATCTCACTGAAATTAGATATGAAAAAAGGAAGGGTGTTGAGGGTAGGCAGGGAAAACAGGAAGCAGAGACTGTAGGAGATAATAACTCAATTTAGAGTGACAGAGAGCAGAGAAAAATTGAGGGAGGATCTGAGATAAAAAGTGACAGAGCCATGGTCTGCACTTACTCCATCTAAATGAGCAACAACAAAAAATCAACTAATGTGAGAGCAATTCCAATAAAAGTTGGGGTGCCTTAACACTTAACTCTTCTGTTAAAAAAAAAAAATGTGCAGGCAAATTTGTGACAAGACCAAAGAGCAAAATCCTGTCTTTACCGGTTGCTTCCTCTGACTAGGTGCAGCTTCCTTTGAGTAATCCTGATTTTCCCCCAATGAAGCTTTACCATTCTTTTCAAGTTGTTCCAATTTATTTATAACACAATAAGTGCTACTGACCCAAGATTGCTATTAACTGGAATGGGAGTATCTGAGTCATTTTCCTTAACTCTTTATAGTCCCAGGACCAGAGTAAGGAAAAAGCCACCTTGATTGTAACCTAAAATGTAAGTAGTAGCTCTGTGCTCTTCACCAAGCAAGTACTTAAAATTCTGTGATAGTGAGTTTTCCTCTCTGCAAAGTAAGGAATTGGGCTAGGTTTCTAAAATACCTCTCAGAACCAATATACTGTAAGATTACAGACTATAATAATGGTTTTTTAAATTTCAGGTATCAGAAAATCTTTCCATTATTCAGAGACTATATAAGAATAAAATGCCTCACTTCTTTCCCGAAAAGCAAGAATCACCCAAGAGCTACACTGCACAGTGGGCTTGATTGACTTTCTTTTAAAGAGCTCTGGCTTTGCATGCAATTTACAGTCCACCAACACTTCGCAAGTCAAGCTCTCCGTCTTTAAGATACAGTAGGCATTTCACCGAGGAAAAAAGTTATCCTGAAAGTACATTTATATAATTTTGCCTCCTCAATGTCCCACCACTCTTAACCAGTTTCACTGAATCATTTCCTACTTCTACATTCCTGAAGAAGCAATGCAGTTTTCAGAAGTGCAACAGTAACGATTTCGGAGAGTAGGCTCTTTTCCAAAGTACAGTTTAGCTTCAAAGAGCTCTGAAGAGAAAAATGAAATGGTTCCATATGTAAATAAGTTTCAAAGGCTGAACATTCTAAGTAAAAATTCGAGTAGGTAAGCACAGTATAACTAGACATCTTTCTTAAAAGACATTCAAAATATATCAGATCTTGGTCTGATAAATCTAAATTTACTTTTGCCTTTCACCAGGTGAAATAAAACATTATGGGTGAAAATGGACTATTCTCCATCCTTAAATACTGGACATGGACATAGATATTTGAAGAAAACTTAGTTGTATTCCTTTGCCCAAAGAATCAGATTTAGTATATTAACTTATAATTAACCTATTACTATCCTCCAAACTCAGTGTACATTGATTGAGAAATTGGATAGATCATAAAATTTAATAAATTTTGAAAACAAACTCTGGAAATTCTTTAAATGTTACTTAGTTTATATCTCTTCTCTCACATTTGAGTACACACCCAGTGTGGTGTATTCCCAGCAGACGTGGATGTCATGTTTCTGAGGATTATTTTATGGCTAGTCTTGTGAGGAAATCCATTCCAGGACTGATTCTGATGGTGCGAGATAAGCAGAAAACAGAGAACACTGTTCCTTTCCTTTCAACCTAACAGATTACAGGAGAACAAGCTACTCAACACCGGGGGGTACCTCAGAATAAAACAAAAAGCACACAGAGGAGACTGAAAATGTGAGGGGGGAGCACTGTATTCATGGAGGAACTAACAATAAAGGAAAATAAAATGTATACCTCTTGTTCAAAACAAAAGGCCCTCCTAATTCAATTTGTCTCCCCTGTACATGCACATAGTTGGTGGCTTAATACTTATAAGACGACTCTCCGTCATTCATATTTATAGTCTAAATAAACACTCCTATCAGTCCCACACAGAAGTTTGAAAGCAGGCCTGAGTGGACAGGACACGACAGTGAAACAAATGGACACTGCATTTCACGGTCTCAGATTTTACCGGGGAGACATGCCGTTTGATCCCATGCAGCTAACAGACCAAACATAAATATTTTTAAACAAACATTTTATTAAATAAAACAAGTAGTTCAATGATAACAGCATGGGCTCATATTGTAGTACTTGCATTATAGCCTACAGAACTTAATGAACTAAATAAAGATCATCATCTACAAGGACACCCCTATTATTCATGTGGCTGGAAAGTATTATTCATTCTTTAGCCAAATGAGGAAAAGGCTTTGAAAGGTTAAATTGGTTGCTCATGGCTATGGAATTAAGAGTAAAACAGGGAATAGAACTCAGGGATCCCAAAGCTAATGTTTCAAATTTTTTTTTCATTATCTAAATAAAATATTTCTCTTGTATAGCTCTTTAGAGATGTTATGTAGTTTTTCATAGCAATATTCATGATGCAGTGTGTCTTTAATATCAAGGTAATTCATCATATCAAATTTGCATTTTTCTATTTTAAACCTAGTGAACTGGACATTGTTTTCTGATGAAAAATTTCTATGAGAAAACTTTTAAGTTTTAAATTCAAAATTATCTCTTAAACATTCCATATTTTTGTATAAAAGTCCCAACAAAAAATGAATCATCACTTTGTAAGTTAGTTTTATACTTTCATTACAGTTTTAATAAGAAAGAATCAATTGACCTCATTAAAAAATAACTTTTAACTTACTACTTTAAGGATTAAAAGACTACCTCCTGATTTATTACAAAAAAAAAAAAAGTCACTATTAAATTGAAGTTTGTTTGCCTCGGAAATAATATAAATATTTGGTTCCAAGCAATAGCACCAACATTACTAAATACAAACTATGTTTTATCACTTTGCCCTTTGTTATCATGGTCAGTAACTTTATGATGTCCTATGGCTATTGTTTCAGTATAATTGAATTTTTAGAGGACTTCATCAAACATTTCAAGACCATGATATGAAAAAGTCCATTATAATCAAACAACTCAATGAATTGAAACTGAATAAATAGAAATACTGGAATTTGTCTATGAATTATACCCTGCTTTGCCACTGTCTACCACTCTTACTGTTCCCGGCAGCAAGAAATTCAAAATATTTTCTTCGTCTTCTATTCTTCCTGTTCACAATTATTACCCTGTCAACTCATTTATTAATACATGTTTAATTAGTTTTGAATCTATCTGTAGTGTCAAATGGAGTTAGTAAAAATAAATGGCTACTTCAATATCAATCATATAACAATTATTGCAAAGCACTTCTAACCCAAACTGAATAGCTTATTAGCACATTAACTTTATACGTTCTCGTATGTGTCTGAAAGCTACTATAACAACTTGGAAAACCTCAAAATCCATTACAATCTCCTGCTGTCCTTCTCATGCCTCATGAGCATATTTCAACCATAACGCTTTTTTTTTTTTTTTTTTTTTTTTTTGGCTAAAACAGCCTCCTTCCTTCCAAAGAAAAGTCAAAATGGGATATTGGGAGCATCCTAACCACTGACTCGCCCAACTAACCACCATCCTTTGCTTCTCTCAATAACAAGTACATGTGTATTTAACCTCAAGGAAGAGAGGCCATTCCCAATTTCATTCTTCATCCTCAAATCTCAGCTTTTCAATGATTCTGTTTAAGTTACGAGTTCAAGGGCATTTTACCTGGAGGAAAGCTCCTCAGAGATTAAAAGGCACACAACTGCACAGAATGAACACTGGCCCTGACGTACAAGGTTTGTCCCTATATTTGGGACCTATAAAGTTAGCACCACTTCGTCATATAAATTTAGGTGGTCTACCAAGACATAAGCCTGTGTTGTCTTATCTACTCCAAGTTCTAAGCACATGACTTTAATCCTAAACTATCAAATAAGATGTTCTAGAGACAGCTCTGCTACCAGTTGCCTATATCATAGCAAAGAGATGGACTTCAGAGGCATGGCACATGGATACCAGGTAATGGCAATAAAAGAAACTAGAAGTAAAATTGGAGGGGAATCTGTAGAAAAGGAAGGATTTTCTAATGCTTTGGATATGGTGGTTAAAACCATGTTGGTCCACAAGATCTTCCCAAAATCAAGGATTCAAGCCAAACATTAGGCTTCAATCCATTCCAACATTAAATGCATCCAGGAAATAGGCACATGGTATAGACTGTTCATTTAATCTTTGGAAAGAGTTTCAAATGAGTGGAAACGTAAGCCAAAAACTTAAGGAAAAATAGAAGCTACCTGTTGTTGGACTTTCCTACTTGATTTTAAGTTGTTGTGGACAGATAAGAAGACGAAGACAGACAATTTTAGTTAGGTTCACACATGATGCTCTGATGAACAAGAAGGACCAGCATGAATGGCATGGACATTCTATTCATCAAATAAGACCACCCTGCTCTCAAAACATTATGTCTAACTTCTTGATACATTGCAAACACATTCCTGGTATGACAGTGTCCTGAATTTTCACATTCCCTCTTGCCAAATTTTGAAAAGAAAGATGGAATGGGGAAATGAACAGAAAAGATTTTGGTATATATGTGCACATGAATTTGGGTGTGTACATAACACCATATGGATGCAATACATGCTGCAAACTTTGGAAAATAATGAGAGGTAATTACAAGACAGAAATTGTGACCTAAGGCTAGAAATATTCCAATATATTTTAGTTAGTGTTTCCGACTAAAAGCAAGCTGTACATGGC
This sequence comes from Micronycteris hirsuta, assembly GCA_004026765.1. Taxonomy (NCBI): domain Eukaryota; kingdom Metazoa; phylum Chordata; class Mammalia; order Chiroptera; family Phyllostomidae; genus Micronycteris; species Micronycteris hirsuta. The sequence goes on from PVJI01005026.1 coordinate 100,220, forward strand.
TGACCGTGAGATGAGTTCATATCCAAGATTTTATACTAAGGCCGCTATTCCACCAACTTGACTTATTCCTAGTGTTCACATGTTATTTTTTAGATTTTTCAGCAAATGACGGTATGCTTAAATACAATTTCAAATCTTAGGCCTTGGACTGTATTCCTTGCAAATCTGTACTATTCACATTCTGATACACATTCACATACATATCGACATATTCAATACATCTGTAACAAAACAGGATGACCTACTGGAACACAAAGTGGTAGAAATGGCTTACACAAAACAAATGCATACACATTCCCTTGCTGTCCATTCCATTATTTCAGCGTTCATTACTTTGACCATGCACATTAGAATCACCTGTGGGACTTTAAATAAATGTGCATGCCCTGGCTCTAACTCAAAACAATTAAAACAATTTCTGGGAGTGTGGCATTGGTCCTTTACAACGAATCCCCATTCTAACATGCTGCCAGCTTTGAGAACTAGCATTCTATAATTTTCTTAAAATATTGCCTAAATGTTACTTGAAATTACCTTTCCTTCTAGACCTACTGTTGTAATTTTCCATTATGTTAATAACATAATATTACAGATTGTTAAAGGCAATTCTATAATAAATATGCATCCATGTATAATGGCCTAGAATGGTGGCTTTTCCATCACCCATCCATCCTATGTTAGTGGTCACTCCAAAATTGTTTATGCGACAAATCTTTGGCCTGCTTATGAATATCCATTAGTCTCAGTATTAGAAGTAGCTGTCATTCTCTTGAGTAACAAAATTGTTTCATAGTATGTGTTATTATCTTTTATTATATGTTGCAACTAATTTATTTACTTTTTTTTTAAGATTTTATTTATTTATTTTTAGAGAGAGGGGAAGGGAGGGAGACAGAGAGGGAGAGAAACAGCAATGTATGGTTGCCTCTCACATGGTCCTCACTGGGGACCTGGCCCGCAACCCAGGCATGTGCCCTGACTGGGAATCGAACCGGGACCCTCTGGTTCCCAGCCCGCGCTCAATCCACTGAGCTACGCCAGCCAGG